>JASGAU010407995.1:0-19293 GCA_030220045.1 Australoheros facetus
TGTGTGTGTGTGTGTGTGTGTGTGTGTGTGTGTGTGTGTGTGTGTGTGTGTGTGTGTGTGTGTGTGTGTGTGTGTGTGTGTGTGTGTGTGTGTCAGACTGATTGTTTGGGGGTGATGGCGCCTTAAGGCCAAGTGCTGTTAGCCTGTGCTGGCGTGCCGCCAACCCTCAGGCTTCGCCCTTTGTTTAACCCAGATCAATTTGGAGGGGAGAAGCCACTAAACCACCCACAGACCTAGGGGTCTCCAATTGGCCTTGACAGACTGTAAAGAGGAAAGTGATTGATAGTGACAGGTAGGGCCCGCCAGCCACTTTGGTGACCCAGACTGGACCGAGAAGGGGAAAGGTTGGACACTGGACAGATGACAAAGAAGAGCTTGCAAGCTCCTGTTTAAACAATGTGTAATATTGTATTACAGTAAGCCGCGCCTGTGTTGCAGCTTAAGTATCAGTGTGAGCAATTTTTTAAAAATTAATATGCAAAGACCTGAGCTCCTGTTTGTGATGCATTTTTAATTTCTCCCAGATATCTGTGAGTAGATGGACCTGATATGCAGATAAAGCTTCTTCTTTGAACAGGAAGTTGGATTTTGTTACATGGTTGTTACATTTTTAAAAAAGTCCTCATATGTGGACTCAGGGTCTTAGGAGGTTAAAAGTGAGGAGCACGTCCTCAAATAGTGGAAACAAACAACACATCAGAGTTTGAAGGTGTAAGTTAAAACTAGAAAACAGGCAACATATTTCCTGCAGTCACGTATTGTTTAAGAAAAATAGAAAATTGGAGTATTTGCATGTATAATTATGTGCATCTAATCATGTATGTGGATGTGGCCACACTGAACATGAAAATACAGTCAGTATCACTCTGATTTGATCTAGTTGAAAAAGTGCAATCCTGAAATGGTCAGGGAAATACTTAATTTACATTCTGCAGCTCCTCTTTAAAAATGTACTAATTACACGTGCATCACATGGTGTTAGTGGCAATAGCAATGTTGAACAAATGGGGATATTATTACCCCTAGGGGTACTTTGAGGGGACCGCCTGCACTCATTATCTCCGTATTCTCATTCTAGGACTTTGTTAAGGTAATCATAGGTAGCTAAGACTTGTATGACTATCAGGTTATCAGACTTCATCTAGGCTCTGAAAGGAGCAATGCTCAGTCTCTTTACGCTCCTCTCTCAAAAGGTTCATTCTGTTTTTGGTTGGCTGCCCCTCTCCTGACTCCCTCAAATAGATCTCAGTGCTTGTGAAAAAAACTGTAAACCTATTAAATGGAAAAAAAAAAAAAAGGTCTTGATTGGAAATGGCAACTTCTCATATCCATCTGTAAATGCTCGAGCCTGATTCTAATCCAAAAGTGGACAGCACAAACGTGCAGAAACAACAATTACAGCAAAACTTCTCCATGTAATCATCACGTTCATAACCCACTTGATGTGTAACGTATCTGTGCAAAACTGTGTGTATATTATGTCCCTGTTAAAGGAGATTCTTTTCCCCTCTACATATACTTTGTGATGGGTGTGATATACAAAAAAAAATATTCAGAGGTACATTATTGTAAAAAGCATGAGAACCACAGGGCTGTGGAATAACAGAAAAAACGATAACAGAAACAGCTGTAAACAGATGCTCTACGCCCNCCCCCATCCTGTCTTCTTCTGACCCGTGTTGGACTGATCTCCCTGACCTAGCTGCTGAGGAACTCTACATCTTATCAGAACTGTTAGCTGAGGAGGGAGTTTGAGTCAGCACCACAGTTTCACTATTGTTTCTGTCTTTTTAATGGCAGCGCCTCCAGAAGGGGGGGCAGCATGGCCGCAGTTCACCTATCTCCCCATGTTTGTTCTGTTTGTCTTCTTGGATGGGTGTTCTGTTAACTGTAATTTCACCATTGTGGGATCAATAAAGTATCATCATCATCATCATCATCACACTGACTCTAAACACAAATTATTACACCATTCAGGACAATATCTTTACTATAAATAAAGGTCTATTAAAAACACAGCAAGGTCACCCCCAATTTGGTCATGTAACCATGATAGAACCAGAATCTCTCCCCACAATGTTTGCCTAGTTATTCGCCTAGTTATTAAAGACAAAAGAAGGGACTTCAGTATTTTCAAGAGAGATGAGGCTCGAACGGAGGCGACCACAGACAAGACCGATGAAGCCCAGTGAACGGTGATGAAACAGCGCGCATGAGAGCCTCTTTAACTCATTCTCACTGATCTCAGCTTCACACACCTGAACCACACGACCTCTTAAGCCATTCCCACACTCATTCTAATGAATAGGACGCACGGCTTCTTTTCTTGTGCTGCTCATTAAATTCAATATAAAACGGATAAGCAGTGGTCTGCATTCTGGTACTGTTTTTCCTCACTCACTCCTTATGTCATTCATCTGTTTCCTTTCCTGTTCTCTCCGACCTGCCATCTCTTCACATGTTCCTCATCTCCCCACATCTTACATCATAAATATCATTTATCATGTCATCCATTCCTTCTTCACTTTCCTTTTCTTTCTCTTTTCACCAACTGTTAATTTTCCCTTTCTTTTTTACACCCAGTTTTCTCTTTTTCACTCTGCCTTTTTTCCTTCCATCACATAAATCCTTTCATTTCTGATTCCACAGGTGGCAGGATGTGTTGCCATGGATACACTCTCAGCCTCTCCAGGGTGGACGCGGTGCTGCAAACCCCAGAACTGCATCCGTACACATAAAACATGCACTAGCATGCACATGGACAAACAAACAGCCACAGGCGCACACCAAATAAAATGATGTTTGTCTGTGAAGGTTGAGCTGTGAGGTTGAAGAAAAAAAAGGTGTGTGTACATGCGCACATTTGCTTTTCATCCAATTCAAGTCAATTCAGCGACAGTTGTAATTTTGTACAAGTGGACACTGCATGTGTGCATTGAAAGTTACACGGCTTGCCTTTCCTCCTCTGTTGCAACAGTCACGGGTTTACGAGAGCGCAACAGCACGCTCGACACCCTCAGCTGAAATTTGAATGCCAAATGTTTATGCATGTCTGCTGCATCAGTCCAGGCAGCTGAATTTAAGTGCCTTGAACAATGGATGATTTCAGTCTACTAGTAATTAGTACCATTGTACACAGAGTAAGTGGATATTGTCCCCATCACTAGTATTGGAAAATGGTTGGAGTCAAACCCTGGCAGCAACGCAGCCTCCCCAGAAACAGACATCAAGCCCGATCATGAAGACAACAGAAACGTCATTAAAAACACTGCAGCCAGATCAAGTTGTGCACCCACTACAACCAGCTCACGCCCACTATCTCACTCACCTACACCCTTTGGTGTGCGACATCAACAAATTTCTTTATGGTGTGGGGTCAAGTGTTAGTTTGTATCTCATGGTTTAAAATAAGAGAGAAAATGGCCAGAACACTCCTGTAAATGCCGCTGTTTTTCTACACTTGCAGAAATTTCAGGCCCAATAGCAGTGCCCATATTGTGTTCACTATATCGACCCAAAACATATAGCACCATGAGCAAAGATCAAATGCAATCACTGACACGGAAGAAAGAGACACGGGAAGGATACAAACTTCAAAGTTCAAATAGATTTTTCTTTCAATGGTCCAATCACAACAAGAACTCCATTTAAAGGTTTTGGAAAGCTAGGAAAACATTTAAACGTATAGCTTTAGGAGTTAAATTGGATCTGGGTTCAACAGCTTGTAGAAAAGGTTTCGCCCCATCCATCCACCCTACTCTCTTCATAGTTATTACAGGAGGCTTTTCACTTGGGCTTATTCTGCGTGAACCAATCAGATGTAGCCATCTCAATGATGCACTGTACTTACATCAGCAGTTCCTGCAAGTAGGACCTACACTTATTTGGACATCTGTTGAAACACCTTTTCTTTGTATACAAACGGCTCTGATGCTGCTGATTTTGTGCTCATCACTGTCAGCTGTACTGGATTTAAAATGTTTTCTCCCTGTGACCACGACAGTTTCTCGAAGCCTGATGGGCTGCTCTCAAATCAGTTTAGTTAAAACTAATTCAGTTGATTCAATAGCCAATCACTTTATATACGTGACTGTTGAGTTAAAGACTCATTCCCTGGCTTGTGTGACACTAGAGTTTATTTTACTCGGTCTTGGAAATCTGACATAATGAGAAGTGAGTGTTTAGCTTTATTGTGTGCGATCACATAATAAAAAAGAATCACTGGGTAAACTAAATGAGTCCAGCTGTATAATTATGTCTTTTCCGGAACCTGGTCGGTTGCCACGACAGGTGCGTGTGTGTCTGTGTATATGCTCACAGTGGGGTGTGATGGGCGGACTGAATGTTAATATGACAGCCTGCAGTAGAGGCGGGAACGTGCACAGCCAGCCAAGGAGAGGAGAGCTTATGCACGAGCATGAACTCAATGACTCGCATCACCAAGGACGCACTCTCAGACAGGCAGTCTAGCACCTACATAACACATTAAAAACAAACACATCTTAAGGCAGATAGACAGTAGAAAGCTGCTACACTGTAGTACGAGTAACACAAAGAGACAAGTGCAAGCCTACACGCAACAAAAAAAACATGCTCTGATTCATCTTTCATGCGTTTTCACCTTTTGTGTCTCACTCACACACACACACACACACTCACACACACAGTACCTGCATAAAGACAGACATGTAAATTAATGTTCAAGGGTATGTAAAGTTTGAGAATGCCAACTCAGCGCCTCAAAAAACCAAAAGCACACATCCTGTATCATTTTGACTTTGAGGAGGGGAGGAGAGAAGCACCCCGTGACTGTCAAACTGCTCATGAAAGTTTGTCAAGGATTTTTATGACTTTCTCTATAGCAAAGAGAAAAAAAAGACCTGTGGAGGATCACTGCCAAGGACAGTCATGAGCAACAATCACACCTGTGAGTCAGAGCTGCAGCAAAAAAAGACACCTGGGCGCTACAAGGATGACGACATAAAAGGAAAGAAAAAAAAAATCAAGGATACAGAGACACGTTTTTGACACGAGTGAGTTTTAGCAGATTTTAGCTGTTTGTCAGGCTATTATTAATTATATTTAACATCACCGATGCCATATTACCAATATCGCCTTGGGCTTATTTTGCACGAACCAATCAGATGTATCCAACTCATTGATATTCTTTACAGTAGAAACGAAACAGTGCAGCGCTATAGCAATAAACACAGATGATTTATGCTGCATACCTGTCCTGATACAATTAAACATTACACTGAAGAAACAGACATCAATAAGCACCACCAGCTTGTAACGCTGATGAAATGTCAGATGTGGGTTGTAATTCACAGGTGTGGAACACGGAACAGCGAGTGTAGGTGGACTCTGTCAATTCTGCAGCACTTGTGGACTCACTTTCTGAGTGCTTTGTCTGGAGCGACAATATGAGTGACGCAGAGGAACAGCTGTTCCAAGTGTAGGCGGGCGGATTATTCAAATGCGACAGCGCTGAGACCGGGCGTCTCAATAAGTGAAGCAAAAATAACTCCACTGCCACTTTGGGGATTCTGTCAGCAAGAACAAACTAAATCACTGGAGGAAATGTGTGGAGCTGATGCATTAAATGTGCAAGTTCAATCACACTCCAACCAGTGAAACCATTTAAACCACAATCAATGAATAAATGTGATTACAGCGAGCAGGAACGCTGGTATATCACTTGGCATTTATCTCCATATTAAATTAACACCAGAGACCTCTAGAAATATGGGACAGACTAGCCTTACACTGACACACAATGGCGTTTCCAAATCAATCTGCAATTTTAGATCTCTATCGTGCGTACTAGAAACACTCAGAGGAAGTTCACACGAAACAACTCAACAGATTTTTGTGCTCTTTTTTGAGAGCTTGCTGCTCAATCTGGCTCGGTGTCTGCTTTCAGGGGCATTATTCACTTGTGACCTCAATTAGCAAAAATCTATGACATTTAATTTCATTCAATTTTTCCTTCCTAACAAATTATGCTCGTTTCATGGTGTATCACAACGAGCTTAATTCTGGCACAATTTTGCCTGCAACATGTGACACACATTTTAAACTTTCTGCCCTTTTTCACGTGGCATTGTTACTTTAGAACAATCACACACACACACGCGCGCACACACACACACACAGCACAGTCTGTCTGTACACACACAGCAATGCAGACAGAGGCCGGCTGGCAGCTGGTCAGGTCAAGCCTGTGGCCACCTACAGGTGGATCCAGGTGTGAGGATGTTTCAAATAAGATTAGGATCATATAGGTTTCCCAACAAACAGATTTATCTAGGATGAGGCGCACAATAGCCATCCCTGATCCCTGTTTGGAGTGGAAACTCTATTGTCCCTCCAAGTCCCTCAGGGAGAAAAGACTTCATCTTTTTTGGAGTGGTTCAGCTTCAGCACTGCAAACAAAGCACAGCTGCTATTGTGATAACTTGTTTGACAAATTTGTTTTGTATGACTAATAGAAAAAATAATTTTATGCAATCACATGGGAGGATGACGCCTTATGTATAAGACATCATATGTATAACTGTGTACATACAACAGTTCTTACACTTACATGCAACTCTACATTATTGACGGCAACACTGGGAAAATTTACACCCACTCTCAGAAGAGATTTTCTGACATACCCCCCAAAATGTCTAATTTCATCAGTTTCTCTGCAGCTGGATCTCTTTTGTGCATCAGGAAGGGCATTGGGCATAAACTATAGAATAGAGGTAGATGATCAGCTGTAGCAACCTCACAAAGGCAGCAGCTGAGGAAAGAGGAATTAGAAGAAGAGTAATATGGGAAATGTCGCATTAAAAAAAGAAATCTTCAGTGTCACATCACAGACTCTTTGTTCTGATTCAAGAAAGACAAAATGGACATCGCTGCTGCCTTTCCATTTTCTTTCACTTCGCTAACAAGGCCGCTTGTTGCTGCTAATTCCTGTCCAAACTGGGCACGTTATATCCAACTGCAGCATTTTGAAAAACTGTCAGTCATCAGTCCCGGCTGTTTTACATGTGTTTGACATGTTTACATGAAGTTAAAGCATCGAATGCTGGTGCAGACAGAAAATACGATGCAGTGTCTAAAGTCACATCACTTTCTGTACTTTCTGATTAAGGCTGAAGTGTGTATGCAAACTCATACAAACACAAAAAAAGACCAAGACTAACTGTACATGATCTGCAGGGTGGCATGAAGGGATGAAAACTGCTTCTATCTGGCATTCAGATTTGATTTTAAACACTAATATTTCCACTGTCAATAATCCGCAGGAATTCAAACACTGCGCAGAGTAAGAAATCATTATGCAGAAATAATGATAACGTCTACAATTTAGAGCTGGCAATGATGTACTACACCCATTGACAGTGGCTTTGGACACACATGCGCATGCATTGCCAGTAAGCTGAGAACAACCAGACTTAAGCAAGAAATGTGCCCGTGAGCCAAAAATCCAGCCAACATTTTGAACTTAATGAAATTCAAAAGTGCGATCGCACATTATGGCAGCGATATGAACACACTGTTCTCAGTGGATGTGTGTGGTTTCCATGGAGACCAAAAGGTGGCAGATGAGCGAGCACAAAGCCATTGTTCATCAATAACCAGAGCTATAGATGGAGTAAATTTCATGATGTTAGTTGTTTGTTTGTTTTTATTCTAGTGCTTCTTACAATAAAAAGGCTGGACTGGGTTAGTGGAGTCATGGAGGGAGGATTTGGCTTGAAGATTAACCCAGTGCACATCAAAGATAATCTGTCAACATGCAGATATGTGTCAGCAGGCCAAAAGAGAAGAGACACTGCGAGAGGAGGGGGAAGATGAAGGGAGAGGATAAGATGAGGAAAGGCTGCGTAGATCCACGAGTTTCAGTACAGAAACAAGCAGCGGACACAATTACTCCATCATGGGGGAGGGGACAAGGTGAGAGACGGCGGCATATCAGCGTTAAACACGCAGAGGGAGGACGATTGCAAATGGCCACCGGAGAAAAAGCCGACAGGAAATGAGTGACGGTTTTCTGGTCGGTTGTCATCAGGTCAGCGCAGTCAGCCTTGGTCGTCGGAGCATCAGTCACAGATATGGGGCAAAGCTGCCGCATCCTCACTACACCGGTGAAGCGAGAAGATGTGATGATGATGATGTGTGTGTGGATGGAGGAGGAGGAGGAGGAGGAGGAGGAGGACTGTTAGCCCAAGGTTGTTTTATGTCGTCTGCACCAGATCAGCTGACCTCTTTGTTACCCATCCATTTGAGTTTGAGCTGACACCAAATCTCTGCTATGGCATGGAAAAAACAGTCCTGAATGGGTTCTTGGTGCTCAGGTTGAGTTTAAGGTCATCACACTACCCTGAGCTTGACCCCCCAAAGTTGATGATAAGCAACATCTAATAATCACAGTTTGAGCCACATGGAAGGAATCGTCCATCTTCCACTTGTTCCAGTCTGAAATATTTCAACAGCTGTTGAGAGTATTGCATTACTGACATTTTTGAGCCCCAGAGGTTGAATCACAGTCTGTTTTTGCTCATTAGCACCCAGTGCTAAACTAATATGGTGAATTTGGGAAACAATACATGTGTTAATCATCATTTAGCTCAAAGCAGCATAGCTGTGAGGCAATTTCTTTACGATACCGACACAATAACTGATTCATATTGCCAGACAGATTTAAGCTTAGAGTTGTGATACAATATTAATGTGCAACTTTAATGTTTAACATTTTGAAAAATGTGCAACCAGCAAAGACACCAGTGAGTTACAGCATCCAGGTGAGAAATAGTTCCAGCAAATAATTTCCACCCTTTATCTTTTTTTTTTTTCACATCAGTTAGATGGTAGATGGATGTTTTTAACATTGAGGGAAAAGTGGGGGTCTTCATAGAAAGTTAACCATCTGCTGGCTTTGCAGTGTTATTAATCCTCTGATATAACTTCTTCCATGGGCTAAGTAAATGGTTTATTATACTTGTGCTTTACACTGCATGGCCAAGCCTTTTTTAAACAGGTCTGGTGTTTCAACAGCATATTTTAGTATAATAAAGCATCGAGAGGAAACAGCCTACTTACATCCATGACATTAGTGGGGGGAACTGGAACAAAAGCTGGTGAATGAAATAACATAATTGAAATCATTATTTTTCGTTCATCTGGTCTTGAACGTTAGGAAGCCTCCAGACGGATTTATGGATTTTGCTCAACACAAAACACGCAGACAATAAAAAATATATGGCTTTAACCTTACAATCACACTCCATGAATTTCGGCTGGCGTTATGAAAAGAATCAGCCAGATTATATTAGATTATAACGCCAGACTGAGTTCATCTCGCGCAGGCTCCTGCATTATTAATCTGACAGTAATGCAGCTCGGCCGTGCGCAATGACTCTCAGACAAAGAGACACGGAGAGAGAGGAGAGGGAGAGAGCTTTCTTGTCGTTTTTTTAAATGCATTTTTTCCCTTCCTCTCTGTGTATCAGAATGTCTGTTCGGATCCCTTTATGAATTATTCATCAGCCCCTCCGGCCCTAATCCTCGCCTTTGTGTCGCTGTAGTGCCAGTGAGCCTCCGGGGAGCCGGTTTACTGCGTTGACTGGACGCTGTCACTGCCACAAATCTCTAAATTCTTCCAATAATATTCCCGCAGATGCTTATTGTGTGACTGCAGCGCTCCAAGTGATGATTTACTGAGCTGATCTGGCGGTGACTGACGTCTGAAATGTTGGTGTATCTGCATTCCTTTAACGTTGGAATGACTTAAACGTTTTTGGGGTTTTTTTTTAACCCTCACCTGCTACATAATGACTTACAGTGCCTGCAACACTTAACATTGAGAACATAGAGTCGGATACCTCTGTGTCATTCCCGTATAAGCCCTTCTACAGACTCACGGCAATATTTTAACTGATGTGTTAACGTCCCTTCTTGCAGCATGTCCGTGTCACATATTGCCCCAGTTGTTGCCTCCTCTGGTGTCTCCATAATATATTCATAAGGACTTAGATTGTAGACTCGCGCGGTTATCCTGACCTGATTTAGATTCATGCCATTTTTTGTTTCTCGTGGCATCTCTGTAACATCCCCACAGGGACCCGTGTTCAATAAGGAGCTTTCGGGGACTGAATTTAAAGATTCCTACGAAATTATATAGGAAGTCCTACAGCATGATATTCAGTTGATAATTATTTTACTGTCCGTAAAATGTATACATTTATTTAACTTATATTTTCGACGACCCATCCTCTGAAAAAAGATTTATTTCAGATTGCATTGATTAGAAAATGGCCAATAATGCCACCCAACTAGTATATTAATATCAACTGTGTGTGAAGTGTTGCCTAACCTACAATCAGAGCCTCACTGACCTCCTTTCTGGCTGCCTTGTGGGAGTGTGTTAAGGTACTCTGAATTCACAGAGGGGACTTGCTGCAGCAGCAAGAAAAAAATAATCAAGAAATAAAAAATTTTTATGGGTGATTAAAGTGCGTACAGAAGGGCAATTTCTTACCGTGGACAGAGAGCGGGATCAAGTGCAGAGCCAGGACACACGACAGCAGCGTTAGTCTCCAGCATCCCGTGCAAAAGCTCGCCTCCTTCTCCTGCATCCTTGCTGTAGAATGATAGCCTTTGATGATCAGACGAAAGAGGAGAGAATCCTTTGCGTATTAATATTAATAATAAGAGAGTTCAGCGGAGGTTGTAAAAAGTAATCCGGACAAGTGAATCTGTTGATTTGCGTGCGGTCTAGACTCCAGCCTCCCTGCGCTTCTCCTCCATAGCCGCTTGGTCTCCGCTGTCTCCGCGTATCTGCTCCACTATTTCACTCGCTTGGTACTGTTCGCCCGGCTGGTTACGGCTCCATTGCCAAAAAGCAGCGGTCGGAGACGGCGGTGGTGGGGTGGTGGTGGCAGTGGTAGAGGCGGGGGTTACTTTTGGGGGAGCAAACGCACGCCGTGGCTCGGCTTGGCTCGGAACGGATCGGTGCTTTGGGCACTTTGTGGCTGAGAAGGGAACAAACGCACGGCGGTGTGCAGTGCGCTCGGCAGCCTTCTCATCATCTGGGGAGGAGGGGAAAAAAAAGGATCGTTGNTCCCTACCTCCTTCATTTTCCCAAGAACCTTCCCCACTCCTCTCCATCCTCCCGTTTTTTAAAACTTTCCCCGAATTTTTCTATCGTAAAAGACCTTTTAACTGTCTTTCATCTTTAACTCTTTCTCATTACACCCATCAACTCTTCCCATACTTCCAGACACTCACTTTGTTCTCTTCTTCTAATCCCTGTTTTTCGTGATTTATTTCCCCCTCCGTCTCCCTTCCCAGTAAAAAATATTTTCTTCTTTTTTGCTACTTCTAGTCTTTCCCCATGCACATATCCCCTATACCCCTGCTTTTTGTCCATTACTGTTGATATCCTTATGATATTCTCTGGCATTACTTTAAAATGTTTTCTTTCCACTTGATTTCCTTTTCTCCATCTGCACCTTTCCAAAAATGTTTCCATTATTTCCCACCCAGTGTGTTTTACACTTCCCTTCTCCTTCTGTCCTACCCTTCCCAGGAGGTGTTACCACTAGGTTTATGATTCCTGAAGAAGTGCTTTGACATTAGTCTCTGGGGAAACATCCAACTCCAAGTTATGAGTTAATCATCTATAGTAACTCATCTAGCTAATAGTACATTTACTGCACACATATAGCTTGAAGAACTGTGTAGATTTAGTCTCCTTCATTGAGCAAAGAAGCCTACTACACCTGATGCATGACCTTTTGACCTGTGCACCTCCCACTAACACACCCACCATTCCCAGGACTACTGAATCTCCCACTTGAGAAATCCCATACACTACACTTTCATCAAGCATCTTCATCCTAGCAGCTTCCTCTTCTTCAGGTTTCCTGTCTTTGTGTCTGTTCTCTCTAAATTCATCCTCTACCATCCTTCCTTTCTTCTTGCAATCATCCTCCACACAGCTTCTTTCTCCCAAGACACCTCCTTTCTCTTGGAACTTTTTTCACTACTACACTTGCCCTTTCCCTTTCTTTTTGGAAAGGTGCATCCTTTTCTGGGCGGTTTTTCCGACTGCTCCTCCTCATTTCCCTCATTTTGAAAGTTCATATGGAATGTTGTTTTCCCACTAGATATTTAATTCTCTCCATACTGTGTCATTCACCTCTCACCTCCATCAGACCTCTTCTTAACACCTTCTGTTTTTTGTCCTCCGAGTTCATCCTCTTACCTAGATTTTTTTCTCTTTTCTTTTGCAGAAAATGTCTCTTAATTTTTCCAAAAACGTCTCCCAGTTACTTTGTTCTTTGATTCTCTTTTCCTAAAACCATTTATTCTCATTCTTCAAAACATTTTCCCTTTTCTTGTTCATGATTAATAGTCCAGCATAATTTAAAGCCTCCTTCGCACCCTTTTCCTTCTATAAACACTTTCTTCCCTCTTCTACCTGCATCCCAAGACTGTTCTTCCTTCCTCCTGAAGATTCAAATTTTTCCATCACTTGACAATCTCTTCTATTTCCACTATTCCTTTTCTAAACATTTCCATTTCCTCCGCTCTCCTTCCACCCTTTTCTCACAGGTTGTGGTCATTTGCTATTCATCTGAGAATGCTGAGTCTCAATAGTAGTGCACTCTCTGCTCTCCACACTTTTTTTTTTCTCCACCAAAGGAGGAGTTTTGCTTCCCTTCATCCTTCCATCTGCTGCATATGTGTGTCTCAGAGAGACTGAGGTAGTTGGAGATTATGTTAAAAAAGTGTAGTGCAGTCAAAACAACCAGCTTTGTTTAATGTGTGACACAGAGAAGCAAACAAAAGAGGGGGAGTATTTGAGGAGGCAAGGGGGGTATTTGGGTGAAAAAAAAAGAGGGGGTGCACATAGTGATGAATGGCCAAGGGCCCTGGGGGTAATGATCGTGGTGGGGGTCGTGGGCATTCTTCCACACAAAAACAGCATAAAGAAAGAGACGAGGCAACAGGAGATGTTTTGTGCTTGTGTGTTCCTCCTGTATATGTATCGCTATATATCTATATCTACACATACACACACACACACACATATATATATATATGTGTGTGTGTGTGTGTGTGTTCTTGTAACACATATATCACATATATGTGTAACATATGTGTGTAACATATAACACATATATAACACATGTGTTCTTGTGTGTTTTGCTGCTCGTGTGCGTCTGTGCATATGAAAGCAGCAGCAATGCCAGATTTTTTTTTTCTTTTTTTACTTCAAGTTTAGCAGAATAGAAAATGTGTTCAGTGAATTGTGAAAAGTGGGTCACGGGGACAATTTGATGGCTTCCATTTGAATAATATAAAATTCTGACAATATGTGAAGGAGCAATGTTTCAAGAACAGCGTGTAACAATGAACTATCCTCAACCATAATACAGCCAAAAACCTTGTTCATCTCCCTCTTTCTTTCTGCCTCCTGCGCAGACTAACAGAAGCCTCAGTTTACTCATGACCACAATAATAAAGCATCCACACTGCTGACCTTCCTGTTCATTTCGGCTTTCATCTGATTTTCTGGGCGACTGGCTCATCTATCCCACTGTGTGATGCCACTGACAGCAATGTCGGACCGAGAAAAAATAACAAAAGTTGTCCTATCTGTTATGAACATTCATTTCTGGTGCATTTCGGGTCAAACTTTCACCAAAATGAGATATCTCCCAAATCTAATAAACTGGTTTATTTGTCATTTCACCAATCTTGTCTTCATCTCATTCAGCTGTCTCTGTTAATGCTGGCTGTCGGCAGCCTGAATTATCAGTCCAAAATTAATCATTTTCATTAACTGGGGAGTTTTGAAGGTGCAATAACAGAGCACTAAGGTGCTCAAGGCAAGATTTCCGCAGTGACAGTCCTAGCATGCTGGTGTTTAGTGGGTATAATGCCAGTCAAGCCCTGACTAATTGCTGTGAGTTGTAGTGCACAGCTTTTTCTCTAGATCTGTATATGGAGAAATTTGGATGAAATTTAGTTTACTTAAATAACAAGTAAGGATTTGGGGTTTTGGTCAGTGTTGGATTACTAGGAAAGTCATTCAACTGTTGTAGTAAGTTATTCTGATTGGAAATGCTTCATAATTCTTCACTTTTTTGGCTGAAGAAACCCAAACACAGAACTATTTCCACTTAAAATAGGCCTAATTACCTGGAAACCCCCGCAGCAGGAAAACAGAGAGAGTTTCATGATTTGCCATGACTTTGGCCAGAGTGTGATGCACCAAGTTGTTTTGATATTTCAGTCAGCAAATGTTCAACCTCGTGATACCACTAGGTGAAAAATCAAAGGAGGATACTTCCTCAAAATGTTCTTAGAGTATCCATTATTTAAATCTAGACCAATGTGATGGAGATACAACAGCGACACAGTCACACGAGCAAGCACGGCAGGTTCATAAAGAGTCAAATTCATCTTCATTGTTCACAAACTTGCAAGCCGGAGTCAAAATTTGTTGTGAAAAGTGAAACTATTAAACAGTGATGACTCAAATTACCTTTTTGCATCAGACCAAATTATTCATGAAAAATTAATGAATTTATCACTAAAATTGCTGTTGTCTAAGTTTTTCTGTACCAGAGTAGGTGGGCAAGTGTGCAAAATGTACAAAAGAGGCGCACCAGCACACTTTCTTGGTAACAGCAAACAAAAAGTGAATTGATACTGATGTCAGCACAGCTTTCATGTTCACTGTAAACAAGCACACAGAGATGGAACATACATGCACGTCAGCCTATTTCTGTCTGTACGAGTGGCATTTTCCAGTGTTGGGGGTTAATGCTTGCTGCTATCATGTCCGTATCAGGGTCACGTGCTGTTGTTTTGATAGTCCAGGCCAACCACGTCTGTGGTATTAAACAGGAGACGGTGCTCATCAACACACAGACTGGGCCCATTTAATCCCTCTTGTTCAACCCCTGAAACAAAACATCCCCCCACCCCACCCAAACTCCCCTGGATCAGCACCTCTCATAGAATAATAAATGATATACTGTCCTGAGCATTACATTCTTCATCACTCACTCGTTTCTTCTATCCTCTACTTGCTTTGTTGCCACAGTGCAAGCAGCATAATGAAAATCATTTCTAATAAAGTTGAACAAACAATGATTTTCACATTTCCTTCCTGCAGAGACGCTGTCATTTTGTTATCTGGAGGGTTCAGCTGAGAACAGCTTCCCCAAAAAAACTGAAATGAAAGAAGAAAAATATACATTTACAATGAAGGGCTGGTCCATCATTCTGACCAATAATAGCAAAGACGTAAAGAATTTTAGGTCACGTATGACATCAACTCTAGAGCAGGGTGGGGGATATATCCTGCCATTTGAAGTTAGCATCTGCACAAGGTAGATGCAGTTGTGACCCATAAATCAAATTGCTCAGTGGTGGTGTTCCAAACAACTGCAGCTTCCTGCAACAGCAGTCTGGTGAGTAACAGCAGACCTGGGGTTATTGTATGACCTATATCTGTACATGTGCAGTGTAAATTATATCCAGTCTCATTAGGTTATTCTAACAGCGAGGGATGAGAACAGAATCTGCCCGTGAAACAGGGAGGATGCTGATTGGTGTACTTATCAAACATGTCTGCAATAGAAAAAAAAAATTCTTTCATGGTCCCAAAAGATGAGAAGTAATTACTGTGTTTGTCTTAACAGCTTTCATCATTCACCACCAGCTGTGTGCTCCATGTTCCTCTTTTGCATACATCCAAATGATGCCTAATTCCTATCAGGTATGCATGCTACACATTCCACATTCATGTTACAGAACCATTTTATGCCATGTTAATAATGCGATATGGCTGTTACAGTGTAACATTGGCGGTTACTCTTATTCTAATGTTCTAATCGGCCTTTTCTTTTAGCCCATAAAGGAAAATTTGTATTGTCACAGCAGAGAGATAAATGAGAGTAGGTATTAAATATAGTTAAAATATATCTACAGTATTATTTTCCATGAGGTGCACAATAAAAATATGTTACACTGTGATTGTCTTACAAACACAAACAAATTCTGCGCATCCTGCCCATAGATATTTGAGAAGTGTCCCGGGAGGGGGGGGTATTTGGGAACAGCACTGCTTGGACAATCTGACAGCAGCAGGAGGAAAAGTCGCGCAGCATTGCTCCTTTGAACTCTGCATGTGAAGCAGCCGGTCACTGAAGGAGCTGTCCAGTGCTGCCAGAGATTTATGTGGGGGTGGGGTTGGAGCTAGTCTTCCTCAGTGATGACAGAGAGACAGCGAGACAGTGCATTCTCTCTCCCTACACCTCCACTGAATCCAAGGAGCACACCAGGACAGAATGTGCTGCACCAAAGGACCTCAGTTTCTTTAGCAGGTGAAGTCAGGAAAAATTCAGAACAAATATGGAAGGTGGGCTGAATGTCCTGATGCTTTGGTTTGTAGGCCAGAGTGTGGCCTACAAACCAAATGAGGACATGCTATGAATTTTGCAAATAACCTTCTATTGAATGAACGTACATAACATTTCAAGCGTTTCACTTTCATTCCCTGTTTGTATACCACTGCAGCATTCTCTATCTCCAAATTCTTTCCTAGCTTCATTCTATTATCCTTTGCAAAAATATGCTGAAATAATTGGGATTTTTATTTGACCTTTTATAATCTTGGACCATATTATATTTAGAAAATTCGGTCCTCTCCTCCCCACATGTGCCAAAAATTGCAGTACTTCTAATGGCCACTTGAGCTTGGCTTCAAATGTGAGTCAAAATATAATGTTTATATTTAAAGGAAAAAGATGACAAGACACTTCATGCACCTCCGCATAATTCTGGTCATAGAACTGGAATTTCTGATAATTATTGCTTGCTGTGAGATAAAAAAAAAAAAGAAAGCATACATATTTAGAATAAGGATTGTCTGAATGGGCTTGAAATTATCACACATTTTCCATCCACATTTTTTTTTACATGAGAGAGGATTTTAATATATCAACTCTTCTGCATAATGCTCTCAGAAATCCATAGTGGAAATAAAAATGGGCTTTAGTCTCTCCTAACAGTGTCATAGTGCAATGCACCAGGTTTTTCTTTTGGAAAATGGCTGTGTGAGTTAACAGCTGATGGTGATGATGCAAAACAATGATGTGAAGTAACAGCTCACTGTTAAGTAAACTCTATTACACTGTGAGTACGCAGTAAGAGAACAGGAGGGATTTAACACCATGNCCATTTTTCATCCATCCAACAATTTCCATCTTTGGTGTATCCTGACTATTTCAACTGATTCTTCTATCGTCTTTTCATTATCTCATTCTTATTTGTTCAGACATTAGAAGAGTTTCTTTGCTCATCTAATGTCCCTTCATTCACCCCGTTATTTGCCTCACCTCCTTATTCTAGTCCCAGGTTCTGTGTTTGCCAACCAGAGCAGAAATAAACTGTTTGTTTCCCGTTCCATAATCAACCCCTCTCATTCATGTCTCCTCCAAATCCTACCTTCAACTACATAAACAAGCAGTAATAAATATAAAGTCTAAAATGAACAAAATCAATCACTTCTCTTGTTGTCTTAGAGATTCTTTTAAAAAATGGCACAAATATTTACTCTTCAAAGTACAGTTTGCCTTTAAGCAAGTTAATGTTCTCAGTCTCAGTGTCCTATGTACTGAGATGGGGTCTAAGGATAAATTTAAAATGATACTTGTATTGACTTTTGGTTGTGTTGTAAATCTTTAAACTCTTCTTTAAATATAATACTGACTGTTGTATATTCATAGATGCACATGGAGCAGTTCTGCAGCACACAGGACAGAGACCACATGCAATATTGATGACTGCTGAATGTCGAAATACTAGGATGACCTTTGGAAAGCCTGAACAAACAAAAAAATACCAGCTTGTTATTTTGGTTGCATTATCAAATGGAAAACCAGAACTCTTGTCATGCTTTTATCTGCTTCCCTGTATCTGGATGGATGGATGGATGGATGGATGGATGGATGGTTAAATGGATGGATGGATGGATGGATGGTTGAATGGATGGATGGATGGATGGATGGATGGATGGATGGATGGATGGTTGAATGGATGGATGGATGGATGGATGGTTGAATGGATGGATGGTTGAATGGATGGATGGATGGATGGTTGAATGGATGGATGGTTGAATGGATGGATGGTTGGATGGATGGATGGATGGATGGTTGAATGGATGGATGGATGGTTGAATGGATGGATGGATGGTTGGATGGATGGTTGAATGGACAGTTGAATGGATGGATGGATGGATGGATGGTTGAATGGATGGACGGATGGTTGAATGGATGGATGGATGGTTGAATGGACGGTTGAATGGATGGATGGATGGATGGTTGAATGGATGGATGGATGGTTGAATGGATGGATGGATGGTTGAATGGACGGTTGAATGGATGGATGGATAGATGGTTGAATGGATGGATGGATGGATGGATGGTTGAATGGATGGATGGATGGTTGAATGGACGGTTGAATGGATGGATGGATGGATGGTTGAATGGATGGATGGATGGATGGATGGTTGAATGGATGGACGGATGGATGGATGGACGGATGGATGGACAGATGGATGGACGGACCCCCTGTGTGTCCTGAAGTGCTGACCAAACAGGTGTTCATTCACCAACATTAACAAACACAAAACATAAGAAAAATAACACAATACGGCCCAAATGTTGGGCTCTGATGTTAACTGGCAGCCCTTTATAGACTGTTGCTGATTAACGTCCAAGCCAAACCATTCTCTGGAGTTGCACAAAAAAAATGAAACTAACAAACTAAACACACACAACTTATCTGATCAACTTTATTAATATTACAGCAATACTACAAAAACAACAACTATTAAATAAAATATTTCCCTACTTGGCCTACCACCAACAATTTTGGTGCCACCTGGAACCTTCAAAACGCCCCCAGAAAGCCAGGGGACTCTTTTGGCTGGAACACCCCTTGGGAAAAAGTAGCATATCCAGGATATCTGTTGGTGATCTGGCTTCACTTGCCCTAACATCAGCAATCAGTCAGAGATCACACAAAGGTGATTATCAACTCAATAACTCAACCCAAGGTTAATCAGTCTAGCTGAAAGCATGTTCATATGACAGGGGTGCCACTGGCAGCCTATTTAGATACAGTGGTGTGAAAAAGTGTTTGCCCCCTTCCTCATTTCCTGTTTTTTTGCATGTTTGTCACACTTACGTGTTTCGGAACATCAAACCAATT
>JASGAU010407997.1:5299-21486 GCA_030220045.1 Australoheros facetus
CAAATGGGATAGAGGTTCATTTTGTTCTGCTCTCTCTATCTGCTGAAGGTTCCCGACTTATTTAGCCTGCTGTTTAATCTCAGCTGGCTCAAACGCTCGGTTCGATGTAGAGCGGTCAGGAAAAGGCACCAGATCCAGAAATGCATCAGCCACAGCCAGGCAGTCACCGGGCAACCCCACATATAGTAAGACACAAAAGAGTAATGAAAGCATGAATGGGCTGCTTAGAGAACACAGAAAGAAAGAACCAAAGTGAAAAGAAAAAAAAAAGAGGACAGGTGGTTGTTTTTTTAACTATCATATTTTATATATTCTATATAGCAGCTAAGTTCTTGTGAGCGAAATGCAGGTGAATCAGTCAGTGGGATAAAGGTTCCACTTTTGTGGCCACTGATGACTAATTAGCCAATCCTTAGTTCCTAGTACAAAGGAAATGATTTCATTCACTGGAATACATCCTGAACAGTTGAGACATGTTGACATTAGAGGGGGTCAGAGGGCAAAACTGGTTCCACCAGTTTGCGCCTCTGTAAAAAATCCTTTCACAACCAGCATGATAATAGTAGTACAAAATTTGAGAAGGAATGCTTCTGGCATTTTTAAATGCTGAAAAACGGTGTTTGATCCCATTAAGGCCTAGCATCCTTTGTTTTTCAACTTCCATTATCAGTACCCCTATGAACCAACTATTCATAAATCCATCTAAGCATAAAGTCATGCTTGAGTGTTAGTACTATTCATGTGTTTTAGATTGAGTGAGGCATTATCATTAATTCAGACTAAGCCAATTGTTAGTTTAGGTTAAGCTTTAAAACTTTTTCTTTCTTTCCGCTTCTCCCTTACCACAGCAGATGAATCTGCATATTTAATCTGGCAGATTTTTTATGTGGGATGCCCTCCCTGACACAACCCTACCAAGATATGTGGGCCTCCTTCCCCTTTGATCCAGGGATGTTTCATGTGTTAGGTGATTGTGTTAAACGCTACGCTACGGAGACACAGGTTAGCTTTTATCTTTTTATCTGCCAAATCAAGCATGCGGAGCGTGCCGTTGTGATGACCCCGTTGTAAATAAGGGAGCAACATTTCAAGTCTGAAATCTGAAGCCAAGAACTGCAGTTCCTCCACTGGCCACCTGAGGCTGGTTTCAAAAGTGAGTCTATCCCCAGAGACTCTCATGTTAAAATATCCAACTTTGTAGCAGAAATAAACATGTTTACAGCCTTGTGCAAACAACTGTTTTAGCAGCAAAAGCTATTTTCCTCCCTTCATGGCAACAGTGCAGGGCATGAATTTTGACAAAACTCATCCATTTCAGTTGTATCACAGCTTAAAGTTACATGAAGAAGGGGTGAGGCAGCTCCTTTGAATGCATAGACAGTATAAAAAAATGGACCATGACGTCACCCATCGGCTTCTGAGGTCTCGTTTTGAAGCTTCAATATGAGCGTTTCCGCTGTTGCCATCTTGGTTGCAAGGAGGGGTGGATGGGATTGAAACTGCATGCTTTGGCTAATGATTGGCTAATGACATCTCGTTAGTCAATGAGTGTACAGCTTCATATCACAGAGAGGCCTCCAATTTGAAACATGGTGTGACCAATATTTACAGAAATAGATTTTTTTTTAAAATAAAATATGGCCCAAAAGCAGTGACTGAACCCATAAACTCAGCAGTGTTTCCAGATGTCAAGTCAGAGATGTGTTTTCCCATAAACTTAAAAAAAAGACTTCTATAGGACCAGAAGTATTTTTGCAACCACAGCTATCGCCATCTGGTGGCCTTCAGACAGAATGCAGGTTTTTATGGCTTCATTTTTTTCTGGAAGCTACACCAGTGCTTGATACAGTCTATGTTTGGGAAGTGGGAGTTTTAGTATTTTCTGCCTTTCTAATTTGAAGATCACGAGACATGCTGTCACCAGAGATACTCTAAAGTAGTAACAGTGTATGAAAAAAAAAAAAGCAAAGAAACATAAATTAAGGTTCACTGTACCGGCAACACACCAATTACTACAGTGAATTAGATGTAATTTGTTACATCCAGTGAGATTCCTGAACAGCACAGCCCAGATTAGGTTGCTATTCTAATCTTTGTAGTTGTACATCTGATAAATAACCAGGCGCTCCCTGTACAGTATTTAGGGTGCATCCTCTGCAAATGCCAGTGCCCTGTTTTTGGAATATTACAGAAAGCAATCCAGTGCTGCATCAAAATTTCCAGGGCTGTTCCTTTGGCTCACTCTCCATCAAGTTTCATCAAGTTCAGCCTGGTAGTTTTGGTGTAATCAGATAAACCAAGACCGCTCTGTCTCGACTCTCGCTTAATTATGACTGGAATGCAGCCTGACCAGCCTGGAGGGCAATAAGTTCTCAAGCTGTCCAATTTCTGTATTTGGGTTTCTCAAATGTTTCTTTGTGATGTTTACAGATGCATCCACAGGGCGCTTCTCTAAATATCAGCTGAGTGATTTAAGAGAGCGCAGACACCCGTTGTTAACATTTATTATTTGCAGTGACACAAACAGTTTAGAGCGCCGTCTGCTGTGAATACAGCAGACCCTGAGAGTGGCAAAGTTTCACAAGGCCTTTAAAAATAATTCACAGATTCACAGGGTGGCAGAAGGCCGACAAAGCTCCTTAAACACCTCCTCTCTGAAGTTTATCTGACTTAATAGCAAGTCGGTTATGACTAACACTTTAGTAATAATCTAAGGACAGTGAAGTTGCATGCCATCATCCCATCAGCGCTGGAGAAAATGCCACGTGAGGGAAAACATTACATCCAACCTTGACATTCATTAAGTGATTTTCCTATAGAGAAACTTTTCCACAGCTTCATTACTTCCCAGCATGGAGCTCCTCATGCCTGGTATTGTAATAGGACTAAAAAAAAAAAAAAAAATTTAATGCACTACTGTCCATCACACACAGCCACATTCATTCCAAAGCCTGCACTATACACAAAACTTCAATTCACTTTGATATAACAGTGATATTTATGAACTTTTCTAGTTGATGTAAAGTTGCAGAAAAACTTCCAGAACTCTTAAACAAAGCAAACGCCTGCAGAGAGAAAAGCTAATTAAACTAGAATAAAATAAGCCAACATTGTTTAGTCTGTATCTGTAGCTTCCTGTCTGAGGGGTGCATGTTGTCTCTGGCTCTTTTGATCCCCCCCGAACCCCATTCCAGTACCCATATCCTGTATCCTCATTTGGTAGCGTGGTGACAGTTTCCCAGATACCAGACGGTATTGGTTTCCCTTCATCTTGTGGCACAGGTCCAACCCCAGTGTCTAATTTGCTAATGGATCCCTGCTGGAAGCTGCTGTCTCGACTGTACAGGCGGTGTAATTATATGTGCACGAGTGAAGTAACTGAGGACTAACTAAGGGAATGAATAAATCATTGTTTTGTACTTTGCCCCTGAACGCAGGGGGAATGCAGCTGATTTTCCTTTTGTTTGTTTTCTGCAAAGCCTGGATTGTCATTCACCCTCAGAATAGTGCGACCGTCACTGCTGACAGGCGAATTGGCAAACTTGACTGTAATTTAAATTGACAGCGGCATTTCTCGCTTCCTTTCTAAAGGTGTCATTATATGGCAGCAGCATGAGGGAATGAAAACTGGGGAATGAGCTTAAGTTTAAACCTGGTGCATCTTATCTCACAAGTGACAGCATGCTGCAGTTAAAGACGGCAGCTGTCTTTATCTCAAGAGTTCTATCAACCGGTTGTCCCTTTCATGTAGGAAACGTACGCTTGTTAAGATCATAGAAAGGGCCAAATGGCAGCTCCTGTTCAAGTGTAGTCTACCATGCAGCACCCAGGAATTTCTGACTCAGACTTATTCAACATAAACTCACAGAACCTGTTCGGTACGTCCAATTATTTCATGGCCACTAACTCGAGTCTCAACATTCTCCCGCAAGCGATATTAGCTATCAGTTAGTCATTACATGGGCACATTTAGGAAAGTCAAGAGAACATTTCTTTGTGTTTTTAATTGAATTGCTGACATGGAGGTCATGCTGCCATTTACAAGGCTCTTCTGGTTTTAGTGGAATCAGCCCGGTTCAGCTTTACAGGAATCTTAAGCTTGCCAAAGCCCCTGGGAAGCAGAGATAAGGAAAGGCAGCGTAAAACCAAATAAAGCTGCTTTGCACTTGGAGTGAGACAAAGTTAAAAGCATGCTTAATATGCCTGGATGAAGCGATTATATCTGTCTGGACCTAATGTAACACTTACAGTGTCCAATCTTGAGACTGCTGGCAGCATGTAGAAAACACCCTAAACAGCACTTACCACAGTGCTAGTTCATAGCATACTGTACATACAACTCTATGGACAAAGAGAGCACGGCAGCATTTCCAAGTCAGCGTAACAACTACTGAAGCACAGTGGGCAAAGGCCACTCATTCATTTGCAAGCCAAACAGACCGAGGTTCTCATCTTCCCCGTAACGACTTTCCCTGCATCCCCTGTCTGGAACTGCAACTATCACATGAAAGATAAGGAGCCAGCACGATGCGTTTCAAAGGAGAATAACATAACAGCCCATGAACGATTCTGCATGGCTGGCATTTCAGCATTAGTTCTGTCTCGTTTTTTTTTTTTTTGGCCTTAGTCATTGCAGTGCGGCCATTCCGCCCAGATACTCACGAGCGTCTGGTAACATCATTTGTCATCTTTAAGAATGCTAGTTATGCCAACTTAAAAAAAAGGACTCCAAGCACGCCTCTTCTGTTAACAGCCTGGGAATTTTTAAGGCTACAAATAAACAGCTATTTGCCCAATTTAGAACCATCTTCCTGTTTTTAACAGTGTCAATTATCAAGGGTAATTTTCCATGGCACACTGCACCACACAGTCTGACCTCATTATTAAGATTATTCTTAACTTCAATTTGCTAAAAAAAAAAAAAAAATCTCATTTGGATTGCAAAGTGAGGTTTGTTTCTAAAAGCGGGCAGTTTCCTCAAGGTTCAGAACGTGTCATACTTCGATGTTTCTTTGCTTCAAAAACACAATGAGAGCGAGGAGAAAATAACAATATATTATTTCATTTTCCACAACAGAGTCATCAGGAATTAATTTTTAAAAAAAGGAAGAAAAAAAAGCATTTGCTTTAAAAAGCAGGCAAGTGTACAAACATGTCAACACAGGAGCTTTAAAGCTAAAATAACACATTTATGTACAGCAGTGTATAACGCTCTTTAAACTACTCTTTAACAGCAGTGAATTTAAAATGCGCCCACAGAGCAAACACGTGTCTCACATATGCCCACCGTCAATAAACCTCCCATCTGCTGGTAAAGCAGTGCCGCCTCGGGCTTAAATTATCTATGAGACTATCAAACTGCTTTGGTTTTCAGTCAAGAATCTGCTTCAAATGTGCAACTAATCTCTTGTGTATAAGGCTACATGCTTTAACTTCTGCTGCTGCTGCTGAGTGGAGTTCATCTTGGGGGCTCCTAAAATAATAATAATAATGGCTAAAAGTTCAACACGTACAGCAGTGGAGCTCAGGATTTGGCATGGGAGCAAAGTGCACTTGCTGTGACACATCGACTAATCACTTTGCCACTTGAAACTGTTTTACCTCCTCAAGCACTCAGCATGAAATGTCCAATTTTCCAAATGGCTGCTAAATCCTAATCTACTCCCATTACTCGGATCAACTGATTGCAGCTCACCTGACGCAAACTCCAAGTCGGGTTTTCCACAGATGGAGAGGAAAATTGGCTGTTCGACTTGTTTCCCCTTTTAAAATACTTTTAGGCTAACAGCTGTGAAAGATACAGCCACTGAGGTGCTAGATAGCTGAAATTAACTATAACTCTGAATCATAATAAAGCACCCTTTTAATTAAGCTGCATTATAAGGTGTTAAGACAGTGTTGTTAAGTATGAACGGTTTGAAGAGGCATGTCTAACTCCACAACATCAGGAAAGTGTTCTCAAAGGAAAATGTAACATTAGTCAGTCATCGGGTAAGACATCTTGCTATAATTAAAAAAAAAGAAAAAAAAAAAGCATTCATTTTAAAAGGGAAGAATACTTTTTGAAACCATTCTTCACAAGTTGCAGTAGTCCCTCTGTAAACACCACATTTAGCTTATCATCATTATCCAAAGCAGTAATATTCATCCGACTCCACCCTGAGTTTCAGAGGCGATTTGGCAAAGGCATTGCCATCGATCACAGTTTCATCCACAAAGCAATCAAGGTCCGTAGGTGAGGGGTCATCCGGGAGGTCTTCTGCTAGTGTGTCCAGGTAACTACCCACAGACAGACCATCCAGCCCGTCGCTGTTACCATCGTTCAAACTGTTGAAGCTGCCTCGCAGTGAGGCGCCGTCCTGGCTGTCTGACAAGCTGTACAAGCTGCCGGTCAGGCTGCCATCTTGGCTGGCAACGCTGCCTTTGTCATCTATCATCCAGCGGATGGACTCGATGCCCTCGTTGATGGACATAAGCTGCTGCATGAGCTTTACGTCAATGGCTCGCAGATTTGCCTGCATTGTGAAGAAAAGTAAACATTCAAGTGAGGTCATGGCATTTGGCATTTCAGGAAATACGCTTAATCGACAGATCAGGATCATTCTCCTATCTGTTCATTAAATACATGGCTGTGGCAAGCTGCGGGTAGACAACATAACAAGCTGAGCAGTCGGGCAGAGCGTAAACAAGTAATCCATGACTTGCTGTGACAACAAAACAAGATTATTTTTAAACTGCACTGTCATATTATCCTAATAAAGACTCATAACTACATGTTCGGGAAATCTGTTTATGTTTCAGGTGTCTGAAAGAAAATAGCGCCCAATATATTGGATTTTTTTTTAAGTCACCAAATCTCAAGTATTAGTCTTAAAAATCCTATATTTGTGGGGTCTAGTAGTGTTTAACAAAAAGAATTGTGCACTGACCTCACATACTAAATTCATTTTTTTTGTGCTTTTTAGTTTATAGTAATACAAAAAGCAGGAGGAAGGACACACAACAAATGTTCCCGGGGCAGACCCAAACTCAGAGCCTGGGAACATTTGTTGTGCCGCATGAGTTGCCTGCTCAGCTCAGGGAGCTACGCCAGCACCCCATTTAAATTTGTGGTTGAATAGACAGTTGCGTGCTAGACTATTTCTTGTCGGTCTTGTTGGTTGGTGGCTGCAGCGTGACATTTAAAAGACAGGTGTTAAAGTACTCCTCTTTTCTACAGCAGTGCAAGAAAGAGCCCTTATAAATACAAGAGAAGCCATGAAACAATTGCAAACCAGGACCATCAGTGTTACTACTATTTGCATGAAGGTTCAAGGCTCGTTCTTGGCTTCAGAAATAATAGTTGAGATGACACTCTCACCCACTTATAAAGAAATCCGAATCAACAGAGGAAATATAATCTACTTTAGTCATTGTTGGGTCATGTGACACCGGAAAAATGACTTGTCCTCGTGTCACGGCACAGCCAGGAGACAGTTTTTATTCAGGATAATGGACGAACGACGCCTACTTTACACAGTACGGCCATTGACCAAACTTCCTGCCCTGACAAACCACGCTATTGAGGGTGTATGGAAGTGCCTATGGAGTCATTCAAAAGGGATTCCCCCTGTGTCTACTTGGTGACAAACGCCCGGTCTGAATGAAAAATGGTAAATGGGCAGCTGCAACATCCTGCCTCAGTGAAAATACGTTGAGGCAGATGAAGGCAGACAGGGTTGGTAGACTGTTCCAGACAGCTGCTTTGACACAACAGCCTCTCTTTAGAGTGGATTTGCAACCGCCCTTCATTTGGCTCATATTGCTGCTGGTGTGTTTGTTTTGCAAGTATAACCACCTGCTTTATACACACACAAACACACACACACAAAAACACAAGCTTAGCAGATGGAGTTACACCAGAATTTTAGGCCAAGCAGCTATGTCATGTTAATAGGATGGCACCACTGGGTCTCCATCGCTAAATGAATATCAGAAACACAATTAGCACAGCACAATTTTATCTGTGCTGGATGCAGAACATGATTTGTGATGCTAAACTAAAAACAATCTGGTGCGACTCTTTGCAAACGGGCCATTCAAAGTTAATTTGCTCCTTTTCATAAGCCCTCGATTACTTCAGGCTCTGAAATAATGCGAAAGAAAAGCTAAATGCTATGTTCTTGGCACAGGCTTGTGAGTGTGCCTGCACAAAGCAGTCTGATTGGATTAGTGGTTCCAAGTGTGAAGGGAGCTGGGAAAAGAGGCAAGCATTGATGGCCCAAATTTGAAATGAGAGACCACTCACAGTTGGGATTACACTCAGCTCATTTTAAAATTCACTTACCCCTTTTCTTCTTACACAGGGCACTTACATAATAAAATAGCAGTTGGTAAAGGAGTCAAGTAAGACTAAAACTGCCAATTATAGGTCTACTATTGTCATCACAGTAATCACAAATAAACTAATCCTATCAGAGCACAGTCTGTGGCAGTGGGTCAGTCTGCTGGCCGTGATGCAGCCCTGCTAGCCTGCAAAACCCGGTCAACTATACCATCTGCTCAGGACTCCTAATACCTGTCTTGGCCTTTAAAAAAAAAAAAAACAAAGGCGTTTTGTTGTGACTGTGTCAGAGCTTCAGACCAGCAGGATATTCCAGCGTCATTCGCGAACAATTTGAGTGATCGTAGATAAAACTGTAAGCATGGGGAGATAATTGCAGCTGCACAACTGTAGTGGACTGAATCACAAGACGGGAGAGGAGTGAGCGCCCTGAGGTGATGGGAGCTCGCAAACAAAGGGCCTGTGCGTACTGCAGAGCACAAGTGTGAACGGCTCTCACCTGCTCACCGGTTTCAAACGATAATTACTGTTAATACCTGGAGCGTTTTTTTTTTTTTTTTAAATGCATGGAGCATAGACATTGCTATTGTGCCTAGTCAGGCCTCAGGCTCACCTGGCAGTAAACGCAAAAAAAAAAGAAGGAAAAGACAGTGCCACCCGGCTTTGGGTAATAATTAAAACATTATTCACAACGCTTTTAATGATAACTTAGTAATTTTAAAGAGAAGACCAGTAAAACTGTTGTACCATATCTTTAAGAGCTACCACAACAACTCCTGCTCAGCTGTTCAGACATAATACTTACCATCTCTTGTTTCAGGAACAGCATTTTGCTTTCCAGTCTTTTTAGGTCCGCAGAGTTAGCGCAACATTTGCAGTTCCCTAAATGCGGCGCTGCTGACTTTTCGTGTTTTCCTCCAGCAAGAGAGCGAATGAGACTCTCCGGAACTTTTCGGCCCAACTTTGTCTCTATATCCTTCAAATCACCCACGACGCTGTTATCCTCCTCCATCGTGGAGTCACACCAATTAGCTGCGACCTTGGAAGTTAAATTCCCAAAGGTTGGCTGAGCTCTTCGGTCGGGGAGACGCGCGCGAGCTACGTTCAAAGAGGAGTCGAGTCTAAGCAGCCAAAAAGTTTTAAGACGCGCGCGCTCATCGCAGCTTCACTCAGTCACGGCGCGGAGCGATGTGACGCTAAATACCTCACGCGGGATACGCCGCGCCGCTGCCACAGCAACAGACCTCCCATTTAAGCTCCTGAATGGACAGTTTAACGACAGCGTGCTCTCCACGGACCCTCCCATCGGGGGAGCTTCCTCTGAAACCAGACACCCGACAGGTGAGACGAAACCGCCACAGTGTGACCAAAGGAGGAAGAATGGCAGAGGTGTTTCCAGCATTTTATTAAACGTATTTCAGATGTGGCGGCACAAGAAAATTAGAATATTTGATCAAAAAATTGGAGTAGAAAACTAGAGGCATGTTTTGTTTTTTGTTTTCTATCATTATGAATAATTGTTTTTGCAAAGTCTTGCATTTCTCCTTACTTAGTCGCCCCATGACCCCCCGACCCCTCTGGGGAAGCCAAGCTCGTGCTGTCAAGGGCCACTAGTCAGGAGTCCAGTCAGGTGAATGCTTGTTGGTGCTCACACGTCTTATAACGTGTAATAATAAAGACAGCTGCTAGAAATGAGAAATGAAGAAGTAGCAGGGGCGGGTTCAGAGGGGTCGGGGGTCATGGGCACTGTCACTAGCCCCCTGAAATATGACTGCCCCAATGCCCTCCACCAATAATATTGTACTGGGGCACTTCACCCTGCAACGCCAAGTGTATTATATCTGATCCATGAGTTATTGTGAGTTTTTGAGACCTCTACATCTTCAGTGTGATTTAAAATTTTTTTTCTCCAAAAAAACCAAACTAAATTTCACATTTTTAAGCAATAAACTGCACAAAAATGCCAGATGTAGCAAAAATGATACAAATTAAAACTCATATGCAAAAATAATATTTAATTTTTAAAAAATATAAATTTGTCAGGGTTCATTAAACACTGCAGTTTCAAAAAGGTTAAATTTTCTTGCAATTATTTAATGGTTCATGCTCTACAGAATTAAAATGCAACACCTTTAAATGAGAAGATAGGGACGAATGTGACTTTCAACAGTGCATGTACTTAAGTACTTGAAAGCATTACAGTTTTAATGCTTTCATATTCTAATTATTTTTTACGTTCTACTGCTTTCTGCTTTTTGTTTTTCTTTCAAGCCTTAAGCTACTTTTGGCTGCTCCCTTCTCACAAGGTTCATCTGCGTGTTTGATTTGACTTTTACCCCAGACGCCCTCCCTGATGGGAGGGGTGTATAAAGGTGTATTTTAGTAAATAAAATCATCTCCAGCTGAAACATTAAAGTGACAGACACACGAATGATTCAATAATTATGATCCAATAATATAATCTTTTAAACTATATTAGTCTGAAAATAATAGGCTACTTATTAGGAGGGGTGGCTCCATCATGTAGTGGTTTACACATTTGCCTAACAAGCAAATATTCCCGGTTTGATCCCAGGAAGAGACACAAATCCCTCTGGGGTTGTGCCAAGAAGGGCGTCTGGTTTAAAATCTGTCAAATCAAACATACAGACCCAAATGCTGTGGCGACCCCTCTAAGCTACTTAAGTAGGATTAGCTCCGAGTAATACTTTGCAAGTATTATTATTTAATGCAAAACAATGTTTAAACTTATGAGCAGTGCCACTTACTGTGCAACACCATCTGCACGAGGGCACGGGGCAGCAAATGAGCCTGAAAATCACGCCCAGTGTTATCTATGCCAGTTCTCTACACTGTATTCATCCCATATCAAATGCTGTGATTTCCCGTGGGCTCCTGGAAACACCCTTAAGGTGCAAAAATAATGTTCAGATGCCAAACTATTTAATCTAAAGCCCCCAGATTCAACAGAACTTTATATGTAAAAGCATTAAAGTATAAAGGGCCACTTCAGATGTTGTTAAATTACAATTCAGCTGAAAACAGAAAATAAAAACTCAAGACTCAGCTTTTTCATTTATCTAAATCACCACGTTGTTTTTTCCTTGTTTCTTCATTTATTAGCAACATTTCAAGTCACGTGAAACAGTTTAATAATACATCATTAAAAAAGCATCTCTCTCTCTCTCTCTCAAACATACCGTCTTGCCGAGTTCTAGAAATTGAACTACAGCACCCCCTTGTGGATAACATGGCTTAATTGTTTGGGCACTTTCATGAAACGTACCTGTGCTGGCACGGTGCAGCTAAGCTAAGCAAACCTAAGACAAATACTGGGGATATTACAGCCTATGCATTTAGTGAAAAAAAAAACAACCAAACTTATGTTCAAGTTTCACTTCCTTCATTACTTTAGCTGGGTTTAAAAAGCTGAAAAGGTTAAGCTAAAAAAAAGTTGAAAAACTCACTTGCACATTCCTTACACTGAAGTACAGAAGTCAGCTGATCTTGATACTAATTACAAAAATTCTTTGTTGAGTCGGAAATGTATAAGTCAGTATTTACATCTACATTATTTGTAAGTACCAGTTTTGATAGAGGTGCCTAAATGCAGCAAAAAAAAAGAAAGAAAGATGATTTTGGGGTTTTAGTGAGAACAAATTGAGCCTTTAATAAACTCCATAGCTGTGTGAGAGAAGAGGCACTTCAAAGTAGGGCTTGCGTTTGAGTTTATACAACAGATTGGCTTTTCTCATCGTCGTAGCGCTGGTACTGATCCCCGAGCAGAGGCTGGTGGCCCTCCACCTTGTAAGAGCGGGCACGCACGGCGCACGTGGTGAGAGCGAAAATGACTGCGACGACCACGAGGGCAACAACTATGGTCATGGTTATGATTTCACTCAGGGTGAAAGGTTGACCTGGAAGGGTAGAAGCAAACGATGATCACTGTCAGCATCTGCGTTTCTTCAGAGGTGAAAATAAAGGCATGCAGTTCAAATGTGTACCTGGCCATTCAGCTTCATAAGAGTAACCGAGATTTTCAGGGGCAGTCGCAAACATCTCAGAGTTGGTCACTGGAGGCCAGAAGGGTACCATATTGTAGCCCTTGTTGTGACCGATGGGAGCATTTTGCTCTGGATACACAGCCGCATCTGTCAGGAAACATTTTAAATTAGCACAAAAGCTCACCGTGCTATCATCAAGGGCAGTTAGTTTTTTAAACCAGATGCTGCTAAAAGACCTGGACTGTGTCTCCTCAACCATTCATCAAATATCGCGTCAGTATAGGTGTGGAGCAGGACAAAGATGGGGTCGTTGGGGGAGAGGTGCGTTTGTCCTCCTGTCCCATTCAGGAACAAATGAGCCAGGTTGTGGAGGCTCCTCACTATAGGGTCATAGTTCCCCTTGGGGGCGCTGTAGCCTGCCAAAATAGCATGAGAGGGCATGAAAAACTGTGTATGTGAACGTAAAAGCATTGCATGACAGACAGAAATACCTTTGTGCTCGCTCACCTTCAATGGTGTTCCTGAAGCTATCAGAGGAGGTGGAGTAGTAGGGTGGCGTGTCAAAAGTGTTAACCTGCAGGCAGTCTGCCACATCCTGTGGCTCCGGGAGACGCTGGACCATCGGCCTGTTCACGTTTCCTGCCGGGTTTCTCCTGATGGGAGTAGTCTCAGTACCTAAAGGAGGCAGGAAAACAACATGGATATCATCATATTTTCAAAAAAGAACATCACAAGTCTGTCTGCTTTGGTGAACAAAAAAACAGCCTCACTGTTGCAGATGGTTCCCAGTGTGTCGTAGTCCTCTACGCTCTCACAGACGACTCGCCACAGGGAGAAGATGGAGTTGGGACTCAGAGAATTCATGTCAAAACTGCTCCTGGCTCCCATCAGGTCATCCGTGCAGATGTCACATGTGTTTCCACCGATAGCAAAGTTCCAGTATGGCAGGGCGAAGGAGGGGTTTTGCAGCATGTCCTGGGTATTGGGTATGAATAAATCAAAGGATGGCTGGCTTTGAGTTTGTGAATTTCAAGCCTAGAAACCAGCCTTGGACAAGGCTGTACTTTATTGTGATGCTAATCAAATGTACTCAGTCTGAAGCCGGAATCACAATCATACTGATTTGCTTTAAAGTTGAGCTATTTAATGAATGTGCTATAAATAAAAGCTCTCGTGGAAGGGTCTGTAATCCCTTTAGTATGTAAAATGTCTATATGAAGACAGAAGTCGGAGATGCATGAGGTGCCATAAAGTCAAGATGGATTCAGAAATGATGAAACTTTCTGAAAAGAAATTGAAGTGCAGTTCTCTTTCTTGCTCTGCTTCCAACTTATTTCACGACTTCCTAATGCAAAACCTCGTAATTTAAGATAAGGCACACAGGTAAAGAAAATGTGTCAATAGAGGATTTATAGGGGCAAAATATTCACAAATCTCAAAGGAACACAGCCCGTCTGCTTGGCTGTGAATTACTCTTTGCTTCAATTCTTCTTCTCAGGGATTTTTCAAAGGAAAACTTACCAAATCCCAATCTTAAACTCTATATGTTCTGATATGAAACCAGGCAGGTAAAAGAATGAGTTCAAGATAGATTTTTTTTCCTCAACAGAAANTCCACCACACTATTAAAATCTAGGCCTCTACTCACCAGATATGATTTAAATGCAGTAGGACAAGAAGTGGAGAAAGTTCATTCTAACTCTTACTGGGAAAATGAGCTCTTCCTCAAACTTTACCAGTGTGACAGATTTGAAGAAAAAAACCCAAAACAAAACAAAAAAACAAGCCGCTAATTAGGGAGCACAATTTAACCACAAACTTGCACAGGATGAGGATGGAGTTTCTCTGCAGGAGTCCAACACTCTGACAGGGTTCAAACCCAGACAGCAGCAGCAGCCTCATTTTCTGAACTTAATTGTGAACCGCTGGATGGATACAACAGCAGCCCTGTGCTGGAGGGGGATTATCAACATTCTCCACGCATTACTTTGGTGATCGTTAAACTCTAATAACGCCTCTCACCAAAGCTCCTTTCAATACTGTTTTCTCCAAATGGATGGCGTGCAGACCAAATCGAATCTCCAATCCGACGTGGTTAAAGTCACATTTTGCGCGCTGCTCGCTTATTAAGGTGTGACATTGCTTCGTCAATTATGATTTCTTCGCCATTCCAGTTTGTGGGGAAGCGCATTATCCAAAACAAAACAGACAAGTAGGGGAAAAGAGGCAAGAAGGAGATTTGTCGGTGATGAACTGGTAAATTAAAGATGTCGATAAACAATTAAGTGCTGATTAGCTATTCTCAGGCAACACAGTCAGTTCTTTCTTTTTTTTCTTTTAGTTTAAAAATCCTATTGACAGGACATAAGACGTGTTTGGAATTAGTGTAGTGTGAGCTGTTTTGGACCTAATTATCTGCAGTATCTTACCTGCATGTCTCGCTCCAGCTGAAGCAGGTGGTACCTGTGCCAGGTCACGAAGCCGGGGCCCTCGTGTGAGAAGTCCACACCCCCAAAACTGGCCTGCCCCGCGCCCAAGAAGGTCTTGCTGACGGAGTAATAGTGGGACCAAACGAAGTAATTGTAGATAGTGATGTTTTCAAACTGCATAGTGTTCCCGTCAGGGCCAAAGATGTCCGAATAGTGCCGGGTTGCGATCACCAGATCAGGGTGCACAGCGCGCTTAGCCTGATCCAGCGCGTTCACGAACGCACGCTTCTCGTCCGCACTGAGCTGCATCACGTTTCTTCTTACTGGAGGATTACAGCATTGGAAAAATTGTATTAGCTCAATCAGTCATGGGTTAACTGAAAAATCAGTTTTTCAATACCAAAGATACGCGTAACCGGTACATTCCTGACAGCTGTCGTCCTTTCAAATGACCTTTGTTGAACTTACCAACAGGAACTCTTTGGTCACAGTTGGGTCCGGTCAATCCATGTTTGCAGCGGCCGCAGTTATAACCGCTGAAGTTCCCATTGCATTGACAGGTACGATTGAAAAAACGGACGGGCCATCGCTCGCGATCATCCCGTCCGTCGTGCGGGTACTGAGGCCCATGCGGGCGCGTGTCCACCGTGATTGGCACACACTGTCCGCGTCCAGTGCTGGAGCCACACGGGTCATTAGCCTGTCCAGAGGGCGACGGACAGCACTGTCCACTCCTGAGTCCCTCTGGAGTCACACACTCTCTGGGGAACTGAGCGTTCACAACCACCGCGCCTACAAGCACCAAAAAGCAGCACTGCCACATTATCCAAAAACACTGATAAATTTTAGCACGGCCGATTTCTAGTCAGTTTTACTGGATAATTACCCACAAGAACAAACCTGGACTAATTATTTGTTCCAAAAATACACTTGCATCACTTCACAGCAGGAATTATTTCTCTGCCAAATGAGTGGGTGTAAATCTCCACCTTCCATGCGCCCACGCGGGACTGTACTTCTGTTTTCCCCCCAAAAACCACTGAACCGTCGACCTTAAATACCGGATTAGCGCATGACTACCCGGATTTACTGACTCCCGCGTGATCCCATCACATAACATCGTATTTCCTACTGGGGATGGAGAAGGTAGTGTGCTCCAGTCATGCACAGTTTTATTCTTCTAAAAAAAAGTCCCTGGATGTCTGCAGTCGCCTGAATAAATGCAGCATTAAATGTAAGAAAGTCCAATTAATAACCGACTCTAAGAAACACAAATTATGATGAACGACTACGCCCACACACAGTGTAACGTCTCAGTGCGCTCTTATGAGCACTGTATGAAAATTAATTTGCTGTGAAGTAATAGCCCCCCCCGCGCGCACACACAAATCTCGCCTTTGGCAAAAGAATACATATTTGGAGAGTTAAAAT
>JASGAU010407998.1:0-27944 GCA_030220045.1 Australoheros facetus
TAAAAACCTTTTATTTTACTAATTTTGCTCATGTCTCCTTTTGTCAACCCGGTCACTTTTTGTTACTTCCCCCGAACCTCCTAGACTTTTTAGGGGGAACATAACAAGACTCACATATGAATGGTTGAGCATGTCTCACAGTGTGACTGGAACAGTATATATATTTTTTTTTTTTCATTGTAAATCAATAATATCTGCAGCCGGAAAACTGTTAACAAGCTAGAAAAGCAATTTGACTAAGTACTCACCTGCCCTGCAGGTACAGTTTGCTGCTAGGACATAGTTCTCTGACCCGAGCCTCATACACAGCAGTCCTGTTTCCTTGTCTTTGACTTGGAAGAACTTCTGCTTTCAAGACACAAAACTCCGAGTCTGTGTCATGATATTTGATGTTCGGTACACGGCCGCAAACAACATAATTGTAAGCATCCAGTGATTTATATGCGCTGCAACTTCTCTCCGGTGTATAAGCTGGGTTTCTCCACCAAATACAGGTATATATCCGCCCACGGATACTGGGCCACTTGCTAACATACCACAGGGATCGGAGTTGGTTGCTGGTAGTCAAAATAAAATTTTGCAGGTAGTTTTCACGATCTTTCCTTGATAATCCCTTCTCGCAGATTGAAACGCTATTGCACTCCGCTGTACTTTCGTTTCCAAAATGCGCGCGCATCGCTACCTACGTCATCATTGTTTACAAACAGTAAAAGGGTCTATACATGTTTGATTACACATGTGCTAGGCATGCTGATGTTCCACAGTCTGTCTAATATATTGAATGAAAGTGTGTGACATGTTTTTTCTTTGTGATCATAAATTTGATCATAAATGCACGGTGAAAACACACAAGGTGAGGCAGAAAGTACCGTGCTGCACTGATAACATCCGAGTCAGTGCCTCACCCGTCACAAACCTCACCGCACGTCACTGGTTATAACCAAGGTATGCAGAAGAGGATCTCTGAATGCACAAGTCCACCCTTGAAGCAGATAGGTGACAGCAGCAGACCACAAACTTCAATACAAGAGCAGTAAATTTAGGTCAGAGTAATGACAAAATAACCACCTCCTCTTACCAGTTTTAATTCACTTTTTATATAAATAAATACATTTATATAAATAAGTAAATGTACATACTTATGAGTAATTTCGAAATGAATTTTTATTACTGCCGCCCATCTGCAGTACCATCGCGGCTCACCAGGGGACCCCGGCCCACACTTTGGGAATCACTGAGCTAAATGACTTCAGTGATAAGTGCTCCACCCATAGACATATACGTAGACACAGCACTCATAAAAACATTAGAAATACATAGACTGGTTTGATGCCTGCACCCTAACATATGTGGAGTATTTAATATTTATAATTATCAGAGAAAGTTATGTTATTTTTGGTGCCTGTCAGTTTCCCAGTATTTATTAGTGCATGTGTGAATGGGACGCATTAAAGAACTTTGTAGAAAGGTGCTTTATGAAGTTCAGTCCATGTACAGCACAGATCTGCCACATCCAATTTGGCAGACGCGCTGACGTTTCACAGGAACGGGCCGACTCTTTCAATACGGTGTCTACGTTACGTCTCCACCGCTAACGAAGCCATCCTAAAAAGATACTGAGGTGCTTTATTTTGAAGGTTTATACCGGAAGCGTTAACGCTTAACGGGAGCACCTAAATCCGGCTTCCAGTCACATCTCAGTGACGATCCTTCACTTTAATTATTGAACTATAACCACGGGATTTAGCTGATTCGGTGAGTTTAAAGTAGTTGTGAAAAATAAATGTTATGATCTCAGAGAAGAAGATTTTCAGCCTGGTTTAGCGGTTGAGTTAGCAGAAATCAATCAACATGAGCTAGCTTTTCGATAGCCTAAGCTGTGTTATGGACTACCTTTATCAGTAATGCTATCTAGCACAGCCCCCAAAATGTTATGAAACTTCGTACGCGACTTTGGTAATTTACATGTCAGCCAGGTATCCTCGCCTCTAAGCTAAAGGTGTAATTTCCAAAGATACCCACACACCGTGAGCTGAAGCTAGCAGTGCTGCTAAGAGCTTAAGTAAAGCAACGCTTCAGGGCTAACAGCAGTCTTTTTAATAGAAGCAGACATTTGAAGGACTGTTGTAAGTTCACCTTGCTGGCTTCCCAGGCCCCATTCAAAGTGTTTGATGTTGTATTTACTTTGAATTGTGTTCGGTTAAGCTAAATGCAACAACGTAAGTTTAAGAATAGCAATGCATCATCATGTAATCTTATGGAAACTAGTGACTTCCAGTGTTGACAATTTAAACTGCCTTATAGCAGACACTTTCAAAGACGCCGACATGGGAAGTTTAGAAGGCAAACTAATCGTTGTTGTTACCAGAAACGTTACACTGTCAGAGATTCATAGTTGCAGTGTGGTAACAATTTTCATAGTGTTTTCCAAACCAAACTAAAATGAGATTGTGACATTGGCACAACCATATTTACAGCAAATAGCAAATTATTTCAGGTAAAAAAAAAAACCCCAACTTAAAGTAATACACAGATTCTGTATTACACCCTGCACACTGCAGAAAAATAATCGTACACCATCGTGATTATGTCAGTATGGTTGGGAAGTTGGGGGCATCTGCAATTACTGTGGTACTCTCCTCTTATTAATATATAGTAACCTTTAATTCTGTGTCTCTGATTTCAGAAAGCACAGCTATGTGCAGCTGTGTGCGGAGCTCCAGGGCTCTGTCCCCTGTCATGCTCCCCCGGCTGCGGCTGCTGCAACAGACGGGGTATAGATTGGCTGGCAGGAGCCTCTGGACTTCCCCTCAGTGTTTGATGGCCAGTGGAGACTCCCAGCTGCTTCCACTGCCCAGCCAGGCCCGGGTGGTGATTTGTGGAGGAGGTATCGTGGGAACATCAGTGGCCTACCACCTGGCCAGACTGGGCTGGACTGGTATTGTGCTACTTGAGCAGGGCAGGTAAGAGTTTCAACTCAACAAATTATAGCTAAGCTACTGTGTTTGTTGGCTAAAATTGTGGTCTGAGTTAATGTTGTCATCAACTCAGACCCCTGACATTATGTGTGGGTAACGGGGACAGCTTGAACATTAGAAGGTGATAGTGAAGAGAAACGTTTGATCTGATATTGTATTGCTAATGCTTTCTTGGCTATTATTATCCCAACCAGACTTGGTGCAGGAACAACAAGACTATGTGCTGGTATCGTCAGTGTGGCCAAGCCCATTTCCATTGAGTGTGAAATGGCCAAGTACTCCAGTAGTCTTTACCAGCAGCTGGAGGTAGAGACGGGGGTTAAAACAGGTCAGACTCTTTACATAATTTGCCTTTACTCATACTTAAAATATTTAACTGACCTCGTGCTATTTATGTTGTGAAATGTTTCCTGTATCACTAATAATTTTACCATTGCTGCTAATAAACAACTGTTAACAGTTCCCAGATGCAGAATCACATTTAAAAAAATGTTTTAATCATTAATGTAGATATTGTAGCTCAGTTTGTGTTTATATCTTCCTTAAATATAGCTTCTGAAATCAGCATAAAACAGACAATGGAGCAAATTTTGACAGCATACTGCATTATATCTCTGCATCTAGAAACATTTGCATGTGGCTGACACGACCAGATTATTTGATGTTCTTGGCATCACACAAACTGTATTATTATTATTATTTTAATCTTTTTGCAAAGCTAGAATGATAACTATAGATTTCACTCTGTCTGAGTCACATGTGGTGTGTGGTATGTGTTGCAGGTTATGTGAAGACAGGGTCTTTGTGTCTGGCTCAAAATCAAGATCGCTTCATTTCTCTTAAGCGTCTCGCATCAAGACTCAAGTAAGTCAGTATTTAGTCCACAGCTATTATTAGGCCATAAGGCTCTGTCAGCTTTCCGTATGGGGACACACATGTTCTAAACTTGACATAACCCTTTTGCTTTATTCTCAGGGTAATGGGGATCAACTGTAATATTATTAAACCTAAAGATGTGGCCAAACTTCACCCTCTTGTTAACATTCATGACCTGGTGGGTGCACTCCACCTCCCTGAAGATGCTGTTGTATCTCCACCAGAAGTTAACCATGCCCTTGCTGTGGCTGCAGCTCGACATGGTAACGTGAACTTACAGATTGGTTTTGATAGGTCATAAATTGTCTATTTTGCTGTTGCTCACCCTCCTCATAATTGTAATCTCCTTCTTCTATCCTTCCCTTTCTCTCTTTTTTTCCCCTTCTTCTTTTCCTTGTCTTTTTCACCTTATTCAGGGGTTCAGATCCTGGAGCGAACCAGCGTTCAGCAAGTTCTGGTAGAGAAGGGTCACGTAACAGCTGTGGAAACTGACCGTGGATCCATTCAGTGTGAATATTTTGTCAACTGTGCTGGACAGGTAAACCACTCAGTGGGAGCTGCATAACGAGACTGAGTCTCAGCTTGTGAGGCAAAACCTTTGTAAACATTTTGGAATGACCTTTGTTTATGCAGACGTTCATGGTCATGCTTGGTCAAAAATAAACAAGCAGGACAGGCAGTTTGCTGCAGGAAGCTATTATTATTATTTCCTATGAAACTAGTTAAAGCAATCGTTTCTTATGGTGACTACTAGTGTCTACATTGAGTTCTAATAACAGGTCATTGTATGTGGTTGCTCTGACTATTTCTGCTCCAGTGGGCTTACGAGCTGGGCCAGGCTAGTGAGATGAAGGTGTCAGTTCCCCTCCATGGATGTGAACACTTCTACCTCCTCACCAAACCTCTCCAGGACCCTCTTCCACCCAACGCACCAGGTCTCACATATTACAAAACCCAGGAAGTAAATTTCTTTGCAGTGGACACTTAATGGAATTTAAATGCCATTCAGTTTTACTCTTTGGCCAGCTAAAATCATGTCTGTAATAAAGAAGAACATTCACTTTGTGAGTGCTTTTTCCTTTTTCTTTTTTTGGCAAAATTGCTAATTGATTAACTCATTCCACCTTATATTAAAATGACAATTATCTCTAGTCTTTTCTTTTAGTCCCACAATAAAAAGAAAAAACTAGGGCACAGGCTCGACCATTTTACTTATACAGATATTATGCTTAACAGTATGCAGCTTAATGCCTGTTAAAAGTCAAAACAAGCCCAGGCGAGATTTTCTAACCGTGTCTCTCTTATCTAGTGGTGATCGATATGGATGGCAGGATATATGTACGACCGTGGCAGGGAGGCCTTCTGTCAGGAGGCTTTGAGAAAAACCCCAAACCCATCTTCACTGAGGGCCGCAACCAGCTGGAGATCCAGAACATGCAGGAAGACTGGGATCACTTTGGTAAAAAAAAAAAAAGAAAAAAAAAAAGAATGAGATGGAAAAAAAGTTTTTTTTTATATTAGCAATGCTAAAACCGAAAGAAACCCAAAACCAAACACAACAAACTAAATTCTGATGAAGTTTGGCTCTTAAATAAAGCCACAAAGTCAAACCTGCATCCGTTTAATTTAACAGCCACACATGTTGCAAGACTGAGCGTATCTATTTTTATGTGTCTCTGATTCAGGCTACCTTAAATGTTTTTGACCCACCTCTCTGTACACATGTAAACATACACTTGTCTTCTGACCTTGGCCTTATACCAGTAATGTGAGATTTCTCATACCAGGCTGCCATAAAACAGGCGTTTATTACCAGCCAACCCTGAGTAACAGCAGTGCACATCACCGAGACCGACCGCGCTGCAGTTCCAGTTATTTTTCAGTATTATCTTTTAAGTGTAGTGCTTAAAAATAGTTGTTGAAAGGATCAGTCAGAATGTATTGTGTTTATATTAATGCATTATAATTGATTGTTATATAGTAAGATTTAATTTAACTCATTAGTGCTGCAATTCAGTTTATTATTCTGTTAATTAGTAGTAACTTTTTAACATTTTATCTTAATGGACTAAAATAATCTGGTTACACATTCTCAAATATGAAGATTTGCTGCTTTCCTTTTTCTCATGTAAGTTGGAAATCTTTAGATTTTTACTTTGTTTGTCAGAACAAGGCATTTGAAGGTGTCACTTGGGGCTTTAGGCAACATTGATGTGCAATTTTTTCCCAATTTTAAAACCCACTGATCAGCAGATTAATCAATAGTTGCAGGTTTTGTTTTAGTTTTTTTTTAAACATTTGCCCTTTTTAAATTTTTGGGGTGAGAATTCAGCAATTACACCCAGAAACTGAGTCAGTATTTATTTTTGGAATAACATGCGGAACTGTTGATGGAACAGCACGGGCAAAAGCTGCAGCTGGAGCTTCTTGACTCTCCTACCATAGTAGATGATTTATGGTGGGTGGTAGTTCAGGAGTTGCGGTAGGCAAAAGGACAAGAAGCAGCATATTTTTGTTGAGAAATAATATTTCTTGATCATGGTGTGGTTGCTTATTGTTAATTTAATACAGTTCACTCTCATTATCTGGTACTGCAGTGCATCGATGTGGAGTTGATACACTTGAGAGCACCTCTTGTTTCTGCCTTCAGAACCGATGCTCAGTGCCCTGCTGAGGAGAATGCCCAATCTTGAATCAGCTGAGATCCATCAGCTGGTCAACTGTCCCGAGTCCTTCACACCTGACATGCGCTGTCTGATGGGGGAGACCCCGGGTGTGTCCAGATACTATGTGCTGGCAGGGATGAACTCCTCAGGCCTGGCCTTTGCTGGAGGGGCTGGGAAGTAAGAATGAATATTAATTCAGTCACGGTTTATCAGTTGCAGTGATCAGTACTGTGTTGTGGACATTGTTTGCATTACAATCAGGCACAAATGGCCTGATGCATGGTTTGGTATTCAGGTACCTGGCAGAGTGGATGACCTATGGCTACCCCGCTGCCAATGTCTGGCCGCTGGACATTAAGCGCTTTGGCAACCTGCAGAGCAGCCGGACCTTCCTGAGACATAGAGTGATGGAAGTCATGCGTGAGTAATGAGCTGTACTGGGCGTTGGGTTCATGCTTTTATCCAGACAAAGGCTGTATAGTCATCTGAACTTGTTAAATAATTAATCATTTGGAGCGACAAAGTCTGCTGCTTTAGTTGTTGTTCAGTTACTATAAATTCTACAATTGTTAGATGGTTATTATAGCATGTAGCATGTATTCTTGCTTTGGTATCTGTGCTTCTAATGTTTGTGTGTCCACATCTAGCCCTGCTGTATGAACTGAAGGTTCCTCGATGGGACTTTCAGACTGGACGTCAGCTGAGGACCAGTCCTCTGTATGACCGCCTCGACACCCAGGGGGCTCGCTGGATGGAGAAACACGGCTTTGAAAGGCCCAAATACTTTGTTCCTCCAGGAAAAGGTTTGGCTTACTGAACACATTATTTTACTTTACTAGAGTCAGAGTCTTTAAGATTTTGACTGTAGACATATTTGATCTTATGATAATTCTTGAACATTCTGGTTAGTGCTGTTTATTTACATTGTGGCTTAAGGCACAGGTTTTGTGTAATGAATCAAATCACTCGGTTGATTTGGATTGTTTATCTTTGTAGATCTGCTGTCACTGGACCAGAGTAAGACTTTTTACAAGCCAGACTGGTTTGACATAGTTGGAGCAGAAGTGAAATGCTGCAAAGAGGCCGTCTGTGTCATTGACATGTCCTCCTTCACCAAATTCGAACTGACTGTGAGTCATGAATCACTATGAATAACATAATTAGAACTGGGTTGCATTCATGTGGTCAGACCTTCTCTGCGTGTGATTTTCATCAGTGTTATGTATGTCAAGAAATATTTTTTCTATTATTATTATTTTGTTCATTGCCAGCTGGCAAAAACATATGCAGGGTAGCATATTGTTATTCTTCCCTTTTTAAATGAATTCACTTTAGTTAATGAATCTAGTGTTAAAAGAATCCAGGTTGAACCTTACGCTCTGTCCTGATGGTTCAGTCAACAGGTGATCAAGCGTTGGAGCTGCTCCAACATCTGTGTGCCAACGACCTGGACGTTCCCGTTGGACACATCGTCCACACCGGCATGCTGAATAAGAGGGGGGGCTATGAGAACGACTGCAGCGTGGTCCGCATCAGCAAGAACAGGTTTGAAACATCTGTGCAGTAGCACTGTAGATATGTAGTACATGATGGATATTTAAAATCACTTTTCTGTTTGCTGTGCAGCTTTTTCATCATCTCTCCGACAGACCAGCAGGTCCACTGTTGGTCCTGGATAAAGAAGCACATGCCTAATGACCCACACCTCCACCTGGAGGATGTCAGCTGGAAGTACACCGGTAAGCATTCAGCAGTTTTGTGAGGTTTCTGCTCTGATGTCGCCATCTAGTGCTCACATAACATTTAAAGGGTGGAAGTGATGCAAAAGTAAAAACAATCTACTGTCTGTCCCTAACTCAGTTATTTAAATAACCCTCTAACTCAGACAGTAGAGGGACAGTCTGTGGAGGCATGGCTTTAATTACACATCTGAAAGTGGATTTGTGTATTTTTAATGCAGTTATCTTCACTGTCTGAAATATGAGCAACAGTTGGCCCAGATTCTGTTTTTTTGCATACATTATATAACACCAGCTGCGGGCTTTGTTAATCAGAAAGTCTCTTCGGTGTTGATGACTCATACTTTTCAGCTTTAAATCTGATTGGACCTCGCGCAATGGACGTTCTGGCTGAGCTGTCGTATGTTTCCATGACACCTGAGCACTTCCCCTCCATGTTCTGTAAGGTAGGAAAGGCTAGATGCAGCAGAGCCGATGGCTTTTTTTTGTTTTTTAAGTAGTTCTTCATCAGTTCTTCGCCTCACCTTGCCGAGAACAGTAACTGACTGTGTGTGTGTGTGTTTACAGGAGATGAGTGTGGGCTATGCCAATGGGATCAGAGTCATGAGCATGACTCACACCGGAGAACCAGGTTTCATGCTCTACATCCCCATAGAGGTGCAGTCCTGCACACACACGGATACTAAATAGACACCATTTCACATGATGGTTGATTAAGTCACCTCTAGCTCTCAACTTTCAGATCATTAACAACCCACGAGTATGTTAAACGAGTTGCCATTCGTTTTATCCAATTAAGCACACTCCCTGGTATTCCTCAGACTGTTTTCCTGATCTTTTCTTGTAATAAATCAGTTGCAGGAAGGAACTATAATGAAGCTTTATCAGGTGGTAGACTCAACCTCAGCAAACAGACTGTGAGAAGATAAAAATGAATAAATGAAAACACAAAGAAGCAAACGCTTCAGCTTGGGCTTGCACGATGATCAGAGTTGTGATTGAAGGTTTGAGTGGGACACAGAAGATTTCAAAAGAGATGATGGCAGTCTCCAGTTTAGGAATGGCTGAAGCAGTTTTTATGCCACAAAGATGATTTAAAAGCAGAAAAGGGGTGTGAGGATGGATAAGACATTCATTACACAACTGTCAAATTATGTCTAATTAAAAATCCCGAGAGAATCTCACAGGGTACTTAGCTGCCTCGACATAAAAACAGGACAGATTTACAGGACAAATTTCCAGAAGATCTTAGGCACATGCCTTCTCCCAGAAAATGTTCACTTTCTTGTAGTGATGGCTGGGAAGAGTTGCCAGGACATTAAAAAAAAAACCTATTAAGGCTCCAAAAGCCTTTTTGTTCATCCAGAATTAAAAATATGTAAATATGAATATTGAAGAAAAACAAACTTCTGAGATGCTTCATTTTTCCATCATGTGATGTGTGCTTCTGTGTAATATGCTGATTACATGGGCTTTGGTCTGTGTTGCTCTAAGAGCAAGATAAGATTGAAAACACTTTAATGTAGTGTCAAACATGTTTTTCTGGGTTTGTTAATGGTTAAAAGTAATGATTTTTTAACATGATTTATTCTGATTACTGAGAAACTGGGGTATGTAATGTACAGGAAGTGCAATATAGAGTATCAGACATCTCTTCCTCTCCACAGTACGCGCTGCATGTGTACAACGAGGTGATGTCAGTGGGTCAGAAGTACGGGATCCGTAACGCAGGCTACTACGCGCTGCGGAGTCTACGCATAGAGAAGTTCTTCGCCTTCTGGGGTCAGGACCTCGACGCCTTCACCACCCCGCTGGAGTGTGGACGAGAGTTCAGGGTCAAGTTTGACAAGGTCTGCTGCCAGTTCACCTGTTTAAGCATAATATCTGAGCCAGTGTGGAGACTTTAGTTTGGCAATAAGATGTTTCATACTGCGGTCATCCTAATGGGATGATTTAACTGTGATTGAATTGTGTTCCAGTCAGTTACATTTTTACACATAAACGTTGCCAACATGATAGCAATACGCTGGAGAGATTATTTCTCTCTGCAGAGCAGTGTCAGCGCAGTATTGATTTAAAGGCATCTACTCGGTTTCACAGACTGTTTTTGGGAATGGTTTGTAGTGGTGTTTGGAAAAAGTGGGAATTTACAAGGCAGGGGTCTCCTGCTGCTCCGGCAGAGCTGTAGATAGCAGGGCCATTCCTTTGTTTACCCAGATTGACCTTCACTAATTTCTTCTATTTTTCATCCTCTCTCCACACCTTTGGGCCTTTGTCTCTCCAGGACACAGATTTCATTGGTCGTGAGGCATTGTTGCAGCAGCGTCAGGACGGTGTGATGCGACGGTTTGTCATGCTGGTTCTGGAGGACCATGACACTGAGCTTGACTTGTGGCCGTGGTGGGGTGAGCCCGTGTATCGTAATGGCCAACTAGCTGGGACGACCACCAGCAGCGCCTACAGTTACACCCTGGAGCGCCACGTCTGCCTGGGCTTTGTGTCTCCGCCACCTGGCCCCGAGGGGCTCCCCACACCCATCACTCCTGACTTCATCAACCGTGGGGACTACGAGGTGGACATTGCTGGCCAGCGCTATCCAGCCAAAGCCAAGCTCTACCCCTTCAGCTCCCTCTTTGCACAACAAAAGCGCCGTAAGGATGGCATGGAGCTCAGCAACCTCCACGGAAAGTGATCCGGAGTAGCACAGAGTCTTCCCGACACACTCCTTCAGTTCATCAAATCCACTCCTGTTCTTACCTCGCAGTGCCAACATTTCTTCCCTTTTATATCTCCTAATGAGAGGGCTTTATGCACAATCGCTTCTCATAACGCTAATATTTAATCTCCTCGTTGCATCTCCCTCTTTCAAAGTGCAATATTTAATAGGCTCTAAATTCTTGTGCTGCATTAAATACAAAGCTCTTGTCTCATCAAATTCTGCTGTTGTGTTTCAGCCCCGCCCAGCTTCATTCTTAAACACAGTCCACACAGTCTCACGGCTGACCGAGACAGTCCCTGATTAAGTGCCTTTAAGGCAACACAACACAACCCAAGCTGCTGAGGACTTTTTCACTTTGTTCTCTGAAACCCAGAAGAGATTTTGATCGACAATCGTGTCAGTACTGGTGTAACCCTTCCACTCTGCACAGACTGTATGAGAGTAAAGAAATGTCTTTAGATGCAAATGCCTACACAGTCCATGCAGTTTTTGTCTGTTGTTTTACAAACTGTATATTTGCTGCTGTAAAGGTGAGAGTATGATGTAAAGCGCGGCCTAATTCTGACACTTTACACTATTGTCAGTAATGACAATAAAGGAAATGATCTTTTCCTGAATAGGGGAAAAAAGCCTGGGAAGCTTCAAAATTCCTGGAACGATTGTTAGTGTTTGCTCTGCCCATTACTCCATTTCTGGTCCTGTTAAAAAGGCTTCCCAGGATTTCCCAGAATTCCTTTATTTGCCTTGATAGTACACAGCTTCATCATCATTTGTGAGCTTATTTTGCAGTGTGTGGAACCTGTAATAATGTACTTTATTTATGTTCTGTGGTCGTTTTTGAAGCACTGTTGGACTTTTTGATGCTCATGTACTTTTGTTGATGTTTTGCTGAATGTGCGGCTGGTGAGAGAAGCCAAGATGGGAGAGGAACTCTACTGAGGTCCACAATATCTAATATCTCACATTAGTGATTTCGCTCTTGCTTGATTCAGTTCAGATGTTTGTGTAAAGAAACTGCGATTCGAAATAAATTGTATTTTTGTAAAACTAGTGTGTACAAAATCTCTGCTTTCAGTACTGCTTTTTTAAAACAGAATTGATGAGATCTAGCAGCTGCATGAAATATTTAATTCCTAAATCTGACCGAGATACTTTACAAGACCTTTTTACATATAAACAGCACATCCATTTCTTTCTTTTGTCCCTCAGAAAGCAGCAGGTCTGGCTCTAATAGAGATTTAGTTTGTCACTCAGTGGCGTTCAGCTGTAGTGTGAGAAGAAAAGCTAAACACAACAGGTGAGAGGCAGCTTAAAGTTGAATCCATCAGTCAAATCGCCACACTGGGAAAACGGAGCAAAATCATCTTCTTTTGTGGGTTTTTGGCATAGACTGTATGTAAAAGATGAGTGTAGCTTCCGGGTCTGAAAAGTGAAGCCAATGTGGCAGCTTTTTTATGGCCAGCAGGAGGCGACACCCCTGGTTGTATAGAAGTCTAGGGAGAAATGGCCCTCTTGTCTCTTCAGTAAAAATGTTAATAGCAAATTTATGGACTCATTGTAAATTATGGTCCCTTGTAAAACAGAAAGCAGGTCAGGGTAGCATGCAGTGTCGCTCAGCGTCTTTGTCAGATTCCCATCTCTGGTTTGAAAATGCTAAGATGGCAGCAGCTTATCAACTCAGAACAATTGATGATGTCATGGTGGAAACATCCTTTTTGAAAGTGACTCTTGTTTCTGGTCATCAGCACAGCTAAACTCAGAGGTCACACATAGAAATTTGGAGGTGCACATCAAAGTTCCATTGCTGGACTGTAATTTTCTTTATTACTGCACTTCATATCCACAAAATTGCTTTAATCCAAATTTATTTCCAGCAATTAATATATTTTTTATTTGCCTGAGGTCAGTAGAAAATCTGTGATAACTATTAAGTGTATCCCAGACGACCCTGTAGCAATGTTTAAATATAAGATTTATTAATATTATTTAAGTTTTCTAAAATCCTTATAATGTAATGTAGTTGGGGCGGTCCAGCAGTGCCTTTCAGTTTGGATGCTGCAGTTGCTCTATTTATAGAAGAAAAATATAGAAAGTCATGTTTTCAACCATGTTTTTGTCAGAATTTGTTAACGCTTCAGGCAGGTGCATAAAATATTTAGAGTGCAGATGGCATTTGGCAGTAGACCTCTGGAAGGAGTCTTTGTTAACAGCAGGACAATAAAAGTCTAATTCTGTTCTATATTTTACAGTGTGGTCGCCACTGTTGTTTAAAATAAGAAGCACAGTTACTACCAGCCCAAGGTGCAGCAGGGGATTGTTGGTAAAGGTCCATCTGTGCATCCATCTCACTTATCCAGAGGCCTTTGGACTGTGGGAGGAGTACCTGGAGGGAACCCACACTTCCACAAACAGGACTGATCTTTAAAGGCAAGACTTATTAGCTTTTTGCAGAGCTTTACACTGATGTACAATGCCGCGCAAAAATCTCACCTCTGCATTATCTTGTAATTCTTTTTCAAAGTGGTCTTGAGCAACAGCTCTCCAGGCTTTCTGATGGTCTCTAAACAAACAAAAACACAATTTGTTGCCATTTCTTTAGTTGAATCTACAAAGAAAATACAAAGATAACAGTCTGACAGGGATAAAATTGTAATTCTGCACCAACAAGCGGATTCTCAAAGAGCTATTAGCTTAAAACTTCGAGGAAACTGGACATGTGGACAACAAAAGAAGTGGCAGGTCTAAAAAAATATTTATGTAGAGCAGATGAACAGTATCCGAAAGTCATTTCCTTTAGAAATAGGAAAAAGTAGAGCAAAGATCTGACACAGGACCTAAGAGATGCATCTGGCCCTTCAGATAGTCCAGCTATTATGTGCTGAAGCCTCATCAGAAACTGTGTCAGTAAAAGGGTGGCTGTCAATAAGCCATGCGTACGAAAGGAAAACAGGAAGAAAAAGGCCTAGATTGACCAAATTACACAAGAACCGGCTTCATTTTTCAGTATGACGATGATCCCAAACACCTGTGAATCCAGGCATTCTTTTACTGCAATACAGCAAACACACAACACTCATGGATCGGCCTCCCCTCAACATTATTGAAGCAGTGTGGGACAAAATGCCAGCAAACATCTAAAGACCTTTGAATGTCCTTAAAGAAGCCTGGAGAACTATTCCCGAAGACTGCTTGAAGAAATGACAAACTGCCTCTTAGAAAGTTCAGTTACTGACTGTATTTCCCTGTACGCTTGCACGTTTTAATCACTGCACCAATATCCCATTTTCCTTGCAAAAATATAAAGAAATGAAGTGGCTCAAGACTTTTGCATAGTACTGTATTAATATCAACAGATATGTGGCTGTTGAATGTGCTAAAAGTAGAACATAAGAGAATTTTAACACAATAAGGCTGAATCTGCTTCATCCGTTGACTCCACATAACCTGCTGTCCTGCAGATTCAGCTGCGTAGCACGGTCGGGATCAAGGGCTCCCATGCCTACTAGTTATTCCCACGCAGGGTCGTTTCTGTGCTGTGTGCAAACATCAGTCTACTAATGAACATTGAAGCGCCTGCGGTGAGGCTGAAGGTTTATTCATGTGTCAACAGTGGCAGAGGAAGACTGAAAAGCCTGTTCTCTGCTCATTAACAACTCCCATCTGCAATTATTTCCCCAAAATGCTTCATGTAAGGTCAGTTCAGAGCCAGAAAAGCTACACATCAAAACTCTTTATTAGCATAATACAACACAAAAGCTTCCTCCTGTCGCAGTGCATTCTGGCACACAAAGATCAGATCCTTCTGGCTTTGCGTGGGCGGCATCCATTGTGTGGCACGGGGGTGTTGTCAGTGATAGATACCACCTCAAGGCCTCCCATTGTCAGGCCTTTGATTGCAGACTGCAGAGCAGAGAAAAATGCATTCATTCATTAAGCAAGCTAATGGGAACAGATCAACATGTCTGCAGCTCCTTAAATTATCCTCATTGTGACAAGTCTGGAAATAATTAGAGGACCAGCTCTTCGTGCTGTGACAAGTTTACTGGTACTGACCGCCCACTCATAAGAGCACAGAGCAGGGTCAGAGGTATGAAATACAAAACTAGTTTCATTTTCATCCTGTTAGCCTGTAATACAGTTTGTTTCTCCATGCAGTTGTTTTCTTCTGCAGATATGTTAATATATTTAAAAAATAACAAAAGAATTTTTTATTGTCATTTTCATTTTATAGATTTAAAAATAGATCAATCACGTGGAAAAAGTAAGTACGCTCCTCAAATAATCGATGATTGGACGCTGAGACTGCGGCCCAAGAAGGACTCGGGTCAGACCCAGAAGGTCGGAGAATTAAACAGAAATCAGAAGTATGAGACAAACGTTGAGAAAAAACAAACAAATGTAAGAGTATATCAAGTTTAGCATTTACTAAGCCAAAAAAATGTCAAGAACACACATTTTCATGTAAGCTGCTTTAATGAGGCGCGCATCCTTGTTAACTGTCTTTGGATTAGAGACAAAAGAAGCAGTCTGAACACACGAAAAAAAAGAAAAAAGAAAAAAAGCTAGCTACAAGAATAATAAAGCCTATCAAAAATAAACTCTAGTTGTATCAGCTACAGCATTAAATATTTATTTGTAGAAACTACTCACCAAACGCCCAGGACCAAGACCTTTGACCACAACACGAACAAAGGTGACTCCCTTTGCTGCAGCTTTCTGTTCAGAGGACAACACAAAAAACTTCAACACAACAGAACTCCTCTCCTGGTCCTGAGGCTAATAGGTCTGATTAGTAATCTTAACTAAAAGCACAGCTAAAAGCTTTAGAGTTTCTGCTACATTTTTGCCAGTGACATTCAGAACTGCTCCATCAGCAATTCCCATAAACACCCCATTACTCTGAAACTGTGGTTTTGCCACTGCTAACTTGTTCAGAATAAACAGGGCTCCAATTAACGCCATTCTCCAGCTTCTTAAGATCCACTTCAGCCAACAGTGACAGCAGTTTTCATTAGTTTGACAGTTTCGAGGCTTAGAAGCTGTTTACAATAGAAAGTAACCAGCGCATAAAGAGGCATTTAAAAATCACTGTTAGCTGCAGTTGTTTGTCTAACAAAAAGGCTTCACTGACAAAGAGGTAAACAAGGATTAATCTTTAAGATTTCCAGCTTTCAAAACCAAGAGAAAAGGCTCTTAATAAATGTGTTAGCACCTTTTCATCGTTACCAAAATATCTAAAAACAGATGAGAGGCAAGCGTAATTTTACTGTACTGAAAATGACAGCATTGTAATACAGCTTTATTTCTCAAATATCCTTATTAAAAAGAATTAAAAAAAAAAAAAATCTGTCTGATCTTAACTAACTGTTAGCTGGCAGCCTTCATTAAAATCCTTAGAGAAGGCAGTTTGTTTACGGCAAAGAATTAATATTCATGAATTAAGTGTTGCTACACAAAGTGGAGAAGGAGCAGATGCTGTAGACTCTAATTTTAATTTAATTGGAACAACCTTCTGCAGGGATAATGAGGTGACCCAGCGTCGTGTTGTGGAGAACTCACCGCGGCAGCAGAGATGGCCGCAGTCTGAGCAGCGATCGGCGTCGACTTCTTGATATTTTTGAAACCTTCTGTGCCGCAGGACGTCCTCACCACGGACTGCCCCGCGTGGTCTGTTAGCTGGATGTGAGTGCTGGTAGAGGACAGACTGAGTTAAACTGACGGGCGTTTTCACAGTGACGACAAATCCCCGCTGATACTCGGTATCATTTATACCCGCGTGCTCTGAATCAGTTACTTCATTAGCCGCTTTTTAAAGTTAAAAAAACAAACAAAACAAAACAAAAACGTATACATGGTTTTTAGCAATGCTCACCATGGCTGTTAATAAGAAATTTAAATCACAGCAGAACATCTGATTTCACTACAATGTAACAGCAGATCCAAGTAGTATTTTTCTCTCTAAAAGCAGGTTTATATAAATATAAACGAAAATATAAAATAAATGTAGAAGTCAGGATAACACTACAGCCATAGTTTGCCCCACAATTTGGAGGCTTTGCCCTAAACATTTATCTAAATAATTTTAGTCAACCCTGTGTTAGTAAAGATATATATAACACATATTCCAGTTTGGGTTGCACATCTAGCTCGACTTCTTGTGGTTTTGGAGCCTCCACACTGGAAAGGTAAAACCTCACGGATGGATGCATGGACAGACGGACAAACGGATGGGGAGATGGATGGATATCGTGTTCCACATCTTTGAAGGGTAAAGAACACACATGCTGAATTTCATGGCTCAACTCCTTGTGGCTTTCCAGTCTGTAGACTGGAAAAGTAAAACCTCACGGACAGACGGACGGACATTACGACAGCAATATAAAAACCGTAACACTGCAGCTAACGGGTCTGAACTTACAGACAGGAAAGACCAAAATAATCAAAGTACTGACTGAATCTCAAATATGCTTTAAGATATATTTTCTGACACAATCTAACAAGGACAATTTGATGCAGTCAAAGTAAGACTACTAAATAGCCAAATCTAAGAGTTTGTGTTCACTTACTTGTTGTATGTGGCTTTAATGTGAACAATTGGTAAGTCCTCAAACTTCTTTCCACCCCATCTCAGTGCTGTGTCCTGACCAGGCAGTGGAGGTAAATAGCTGTAGGATTAAAACAAAGATTAGGGATTAAAATCATAATACTGCATGTTATCTACTGACAGTGGATAACGTGATACCGACATGTGACAAATTAAAGAGAAAACATGAATAAATTAACGCACCAGTGCACCACACGGTACAGGTAAGCATGCTCTGAGACATGTATGAAAATGCTGACCAGGCCCTGTTAATTCTGACTTTGTATCAAGATGGTAGAAGGAAAAGCCAAACTGATTTTAACTGTGNGGAGTACAGTGTATATGTACAGAATAGTTTAAGATAATTACAGAGAGCTGGAAAATGTGTTTTTTCCACTGGGATTATGAGCTGCAGCCTCTGGATTGGACTGGATGTCATCTTACTGAACATTTTCCAAACAGCTTAAATGTTAACAGTAATATTCTCATCCTGATTCTGTCTAAAAAAAATTCATACCAGATGGCAGTTTCCATAAAGTGACAGGGGAGGACTGCCTCTCTCTCTCTCTTTTCCTCTTTCATTTGCCAAACCAACTTCCAGCTGGCTCCATTTCATTAACATATTCACGTTACACATGAAATATCCTCGGTTCGATTTCAGGAGGAGACACATATCCTGCTTCAGGCTACCACAAGCCTGGATAAATAGCAGGGTTGTGTCAGAAAGGGCATCCGACGTAGAAATCTGTGCCAAGTCAAATATGCGGATCCATCTGCCGTAGCGACCCCCGGGGGAAATAAGGGAGCAGCTGAAAGTACCATTTGCTAAACACACTTCTATTTGTTTACTTCATTTTGGAAGTACTTTAGCAAGGATACCCAGCTGAGTTTGGGAGAGACTAAGAGCCTGAAGACCAGGGGGGTGATGGACTGTATTATACAGTGAAGTTTTTTTCATTTTTATGACTGATAGATATATATATATATATATATATATAGTGACAACACTTTTGTCTTTGGAACAATAGGCCAGGGGTTTGAATCTGGGCCAGGGCATCCAGTAAGAGTCCCCCAGGTTAGGCCCCCCATGCTACCAGTGACCCTCAGACTGGGAGAGTGCCTCCAGCAGATTCCAGAAGAGCACAGTCCTAGGAACAGCTAAGATACTGCACAGGACCCTCAAAGTCCCAGGCCTCTAGTAGAGGACCTGAGCTTGGAGGACAAAGACCACCCACAGGGTGAGTGGGGAATTTTTATTTATTTATTTTGTAGATTGCATTGCATCAATTCCATCTTGTCAGACCTTGTTTTTATTTCTTGTTCTTGTCCAGTAGCTCACTTCCCATCAGTATGTCCTGGTTCCTCACCACCTGATGTGGACATTGTTAAAGTGTGTGACATCCTCTTGTTTGAGTTGTATGTTTTGGCCCCACACCTTTCTAAGACTGTATGTTGTTGTGCGGGGTTTTCTGCCTTTAACTTGTCACCTGTCTGTAAGTACATTTTTAGTTCTTAACTTAAAAAAAAAAAAAAAAATATGGCAGCAAGACTGGCGCTCGCAGCAACCTCTTCTACGAGCCTGAATAGGTTCACCAGCTGAACAGACTGGTGAAGATAGCCAGCAGGATCATACGTGCCCCCCCCCCCTCGCCTCGCTGCTGGACAACTACAGATATCCTAAAAGACCCTTACCACACATCTCACAGCCTGTTCTCCCTGCTACCATCTGGGAGAAGGTTCTGGAGCATCAGCTGTGGATCCAGCTTCTTCATTTCATCATCTTTTTCACACAGGCTGTGAGAGCACAAACTGTGACCAGGGACCTTCTTTGAACATTTGCACAATCTTAATTGCACAGTACAGCACTTACAACACTTAGGCTCTCACTACTGAGTATAAATGCCGCTGGATTCTGGTCTTATTGCTGTTTTCATATCTTAGTGTATTTATATTTTAGTTTGATTGTTTTTAAACTTTACATGCACTTATTTGCACATCTTCATTCCAGGCAAACCACCATTTTGTTTCTGTTGTACCAGCAACTGCAGAAATGACAAGACTCTTGAATGTGAGCCTGACCTGAAGTCCTTCGCAGACCCTGAGCTGGATGAAGCTTCTTTCTCCTGATGTCTGACAGCAGTGCTGCACACTGTCCGCTGCAGCCCTCTGCTTCCACATCTGTACACACGCAATTTAATTAGCACCAACCGTATAAACCTGTCCGACTAAACATGTTTTTATTATTATATAAGTGTCATCTAAGACAGTATGTGGCTCTAATTGGTGCAACAGAGAACGAGACGTCAGCTAACAGAAATGCTAATCAAAAATACCAATAAAACACTTACAGAGACGCCGAACTTGCGTTTAGGGAGAGCGACAGCTGTCGGCATACGGTACTCACTGAACTAAACAATATACAGCTAAATTTATTCATGTTCCACACAGTTATATACACATTCGCAGTAAGATGTTAAACAATTTTACACACAACAAACGTGACATTGAGGGAGCAATCCAGACCGGACCAGCGATAACGCGCGGTGGGCGGGAGGGTAACATCACATTAAAATCTAAAATATGTACAAGCTCCTGTTATACAGCGACGATAAACTGTCACATTTTTAGGAAATAGATAGTGAAAATATATTCATATAGCGTGTATACATTGCGTATTATTGTTTTTTATTTTTCTATTTAGATTTCCCCCCCAATCCCAACAGATATTGGATCGTTCGTTTTTCCGCACAGAATTGTGGGTCGAGGACGGAAATGGTGCTTTAAAGTACGTCAAAAATCCTCGACAACATGATAATTTTGTGTTTTAAAAAGTTTCTCGACAACAAAACAACGAAATGTTTCACTTAAGACATGAAAAATTATGCAGTTGCTCTATAAACTACATTTACCACTGGAATTACGTTGAGAGTCATACTTCGATCTTTTTTAATCACGGTTAGATTTTTTTTTTTTTTTGCTAGCACCCTGAATGCAGCAGACAAAGATGGCGGCGCCCTGTGGACGGATGGCGAGTCGGCCTCTCCGACAGTTTCTGTCTTGTTTCAGCAGGACACCGGTCGGGAACTCGGCCTTTCGTCAGTTTTTCAGCGCTTCCGTTTGTCGGGCGTCTTTTCCATGCAGCGAAGCGACGGAAAGAGCGAGTTCACCGTGGACTCTGATGGCAGCGGTGTGTCTGCAGAGGCTGCCGGTCATCTCAGCGGACTGCAGCCCCATCGAGCAACAGTTCAGACAGATGCTGCACCAGGTGAGTCTCCGTGGAAGAACTGGAGCCAATGAGGGAAGAGGGGGTGAAGAAAGAAAGCACATGTTGATGTTGGAGAGCAATCTCTGCCTGGACTCCTTGTGTGACGCTTTGAGGATGTTACAGTTTCTAATTCACAGCTGTCACTTCGAGGGCATCTACTGTGTTATATAGGGACGAATCTCTAGGCTAGGAGTGGGAATCCAGAGTCACTCACGACATGATGTAATCACGATACAGTGATTCCGTGATACACCATATGGGGCAAGACAACCCACTAAGATGCAAATTGGGCTGTCCCAAGTTGAGCTTATCCGAGCTGTCATGGGGGTCAGATACAGTCCTTAGCATTGTCACCTCACAGCAAGAAGGTCCTAAGTTCGAATCGCATGTGGGTCTTTCTGTGTCGAGTTTGCATGTTCTCCCTGTGTCTGCATGGGTTCTCTCTGGTTACTCCGACTTCCTCACACACACACACACACACACACACGTACGTGGTCACGTTAATTGGTGATTCTAATCCAAACTGACCGTAGGTGTGGATGTGAGTGTGAAGGGTTGTCTGTCTCTTTGTGTTAACCCTGTGACAAGTTGCCAACCTGTCCAAGGTGTAACCCACCTGTCCCCCCATGAAGCCATACATATTTTTTAAAAATGGTCAGTCGATTCACCTCCTGTATCTTTTTCACACTTTGAAATCTGAGGCAATGTTTGAACATGAATATTTCAAAACTATTAAAGATAAAAGCCTGAAACTTTCACCGGCGCCTCTTATCATGAAATTGATCTGTAATTTGGGACAGATACATCAGAAATGTCTTAATATCCGCTAATTAAATATTAAAACAAATCCAAACAGTGGTACCAAGCACACGCTAATAAAAATTTCACATTGCAAAAGATAACTGGTGATAATTTCTGACTGGCATATAGTAGTATTTCAGAATAATGCTAAATAAAATATGGAATACTGTTCAACATGAAATGTACAAAAATGAGGAAAATGCTATTTTCATTCAGCTTTCATGCTGGAGTGAGCAAATATGACAAGTTGCACACTTTGGTCCATAAATTTTTTTTTAGGCAAATCGTAAAAGATGGAGCAGAAAATGTGATGATTTGAGTTGGAATGACCCACCTACAGCCTATTTGGAATCACCAATTCAGCTGATTTTTCTCTTTGGGAGAAAGCCAGACAGAACAGAGAGACTCCATGAGGAAAGGCCGCAGCTGGCTGGTAGATTCAAACCCAGGACCTTCTTGCTGTGAGGCCACAGCGCTAACCACTGCGCTGTGCTGCCTGCTTTAAATAAATAAAAAAAAAACGACTTGTGTCACACAAAAATATTTGAGTTTATTTTATTTAAATGTTAAATAGGGCTGCTCCATCGTGGCACCTTTTATATTTAGTCAGTATTGAGCTCAGTATTATTTATCAGAATTACTCATAGACTTCGAACAAATCAAAGATTCACTGAACTTTGAAAAAGAGGAAACTTGTATTTTTATTTAAATGGATTTTCTGGAAATTTAACTGTTATTCAAATCTCCCACAGGCGGGTGAATGAATGCAAAAGGATGCACGAAGCACAACACGTCAGTATTTGTTTTGTCTCTATTAACTTGCCGTAATAAGGTCATATGTTAAGAATGGGCTTAAAGTCTTAAGCAAAAAGGATGTAAATCTTTCAATCCGTGCTTAAGCAGTTCAAACCAAAGAAGTCATGACCTCAAAATTCTCCTCACTGTATTTGCTGTTAAACGCACATAAAGTGGCAGCAACGAGGGAGAATAAAGATGCAGGGGGGAGGGGGTTTACTGTCTGGTGGGTGTGTGCTGTCTAACAGATGCTTTTTATAAAGAAATGTTGAAAGAAATGTTCAGAATAGTCTAAAGCCTGAGCTTTTGGCCCACTGAGATTATTTTTAGTTAGATATACCTCATTATTTCAAACTTTGGCCAAGTTTGGTGTGAACTTCCAGCTTTTTAACATTGTGCACTCACTGCTTTACCCTTTTCCTTTAGAGCGGCCTTAATTCTTTGTGGCATTGATTCAGCAAGGTGCTGGAAACATTCCACAGAAATGTCGGTCCGTATTCACATTATAGCGTCACACAGTTGCTGGAGATTTGTCAGCTGATGATGCAGCCTTCCCACTCCACCACATTCCCAAAGTGCTCTCTCTTGGATGGAGATCTGGTGACTGTGGGGGCCGTTTGAGTGCAGCGAACTCATTGTTGGGATGTTCAATGTTTGAGATGATCTGAGCTTTCTGACAGGGGTTGGGGTTATCTTGCTGGAAGCAGTCATAAAGGGAAAGACATGGTCAGCAACAATACTCAGGTAGGCTGTGGTGTTTAAACAATGCTCACATTACACCACCAGCAGCAGCCTGAACTGTTGATTCAAAGTGGGATAGATTCATGTTGTCGTCTACCATCCGAATGTTGCATTTCATCGGACCAGCCGTCCTTTTTCCAGTCTTATGTTGTCCAGTTTAGGTGAGCCCATGTGAACTGTAGCCTCAGTTTCCTGTTTTTAGCCGACAGGAGTGACACCCTGTGTGATCTTCTGCTGCTGTAGCCCATCGGCTTCATAACTTGGTTGTAACGAATGGTTATTTGCGTTACAGTTGCCTTCCTTTCGGCTCAAAGAAGTCTTTTTGTAAGTCCATAAAACAAGAAAAAGTTGGTAAATCGGTTTAGCTAAATCCCCACTTCCCTTACATTTACTAATTTCTGTTGGCAAGGTAACATGTCTAAAAAAAAATCCATCATATTCTGAATTAAACAAAGGTTACACATCAGCTCTAGTATAATGTTCATCTGGGTTTTTGGGGATGGGTAAAGGGTTGCTCTACCACAATAACCACATGACACTCAGCTGCAGTTTCCAGACTGAAAGATGTCATTTGAGATGCTCCTTTGGATTCTTTCAGATCGAGCTAGAAAAAAGCGTTCTGTCAGACCACGAGCTGCGTCTCCTGGAGGATGCCGAGAGGATGAGTCGTAAACAGGCGGGCGACTATGACTCAGACGAAGAAGAAAGCCACGGGGACCAGGAGATAATGTTGGCTCAGGACTTGGAAGATACCTGGGAGCAGAAAATGAAGAGCTTTCAGCCAGCGCCGAGGGTCAGAGGTCAGTTCAGGCAGTGCATGACCAGTGGGATAAAGGAGTAGACCCGAATGTACACAATATGACAATATACTCAAGCACTGCAAATGTACCTGATGAAATGTCTGCAATTTAATGTGGTATGTTGTAGTATTCAGCCTTTAGTGGTGCTTCATTCATTAATCAAGTAAAACAGAACAGGAAAGAAAATGAGATCATCTGAAAGAGTCTCACAGAGCTGGCTTTAAATGAAATTACTGGAGAGCGAAGAGACTTTAATGCATTTTTTGATATTCAGAAAATCTATTTGCTCCAGAATCCTGAATTTGCATTTTACTGCTTGTGACATTTCAAAAGTTAGCGTGAGTTTTGCAGACAGTGACAGAGCTGCTGTGAAGCTGCTGACTGCCCTGGCTCCTGTCTCTGCTTTAGCCGATGCAGATAAGGACCTGACCTCAGCGGAGCGCTGTTTGGCCGACTCGCTGGTTTTTCTGGCCGAGCAGGAAGTGGGGGGTGAGAAGCTGTGGCTGCTGCCTCAGACTCGGTGGCAGGAGGGGGAAACGCTGCGACAGACGGCTGAGAGAGCCCTCACCTCCATGCCAGGTAACATTTTAGATCATAGCATTTATTGAGATCTTTTAGGCTGCTTCACTTTGTCACACAGGTTCCATTTAAGTGATTTCATGATTCAAATAAGGAAGAAATCAGGAAGGGGACAAATACTTTTTCCACAGCACTGATTATGGGCATTGGGACACATCCAGAGTCTTTGGGCGTCCTCATGTAGCAAATTAATCTACTGCTGTTTTGTAAAATATATTTTATCAGCTCAGAACTTCACAGTTAAATGAATAATCCAAAGTGTAAAAGTGTGTGTGGTACATTTAGGTAAACTTTTAAAAACAAGTGGTAAGGGCAGGATTTGAGATACTGTTAATATCCACAATTATTCTCCACATGCTTCATTTGCTGCATCCTTACTGTATTTGCATCCTGATCTCTTTTGTTATAATGATCCAGCTTTATCCTAAGGATCTTTAAAGTCTGATGTTATCTTTCATAAACAGCTCTTTAGCACTTAAAGTATGATCATAAACATTACCCACAACAAGAGGTTTACTGTAAATCCCCTCTGAAACCACACTCCAACAGCTCATTTGCATACACCTCGTAGAGCAGTGCATGGCCCCAAGCTGTCATTTCCGCTACGACATCCACTGATCTCAGCCGTAGATTGGAGTCTGTTTCAGAGACCAGAAATAATAAGCAGACGATTTGACCAAAGTTGAGGGTGAGAAGTCAAAGCTGATGACAGGAATATTCCCAGTGACCCAGTAATGATCCCTCACAATAACTATATTAACTGGCCGATTCTTAACATGCATCTTAAAGCATTTAAATAAGAGACCACAGACTGACTATGCTAAACCATTTCACAGCATTTCTCTAGCTATTAATACGCCAACTCCATCAATCACTTCCCGAGCCTTTCCCCTTGATATTAACAGTTGGTAGAGGGTTTTATTTAAGGTGTCTTAGAGGAGCAAGAGTTGATCCATTTTTTAATAATAGCTGGACTCGATGAGAATCTAACATCTAACATGGCCGTGTTGTGCCTCACTCTGCACACTGAGCCAGCAGGGTCCGTGGGGATTTACACGACATGATATTAAATTAAAAAGTGGGTTGTTGTCGCAGCAGAGAAGAGAAACGCAGTATGAGGGTGATGTAACACTTTAATTAGAGGAGTCAAATGCAGTTAATCCACAAGAATGCGACAACATAAAGCTGCACCGTTAGAAAGTGATAGATGCTGCATAAGCGTTAGCGACATCTGCACTTTTGCTCACCTTTTGTCTCCATCTGCATGAACTCACCGCCTGCTCTCTCACCCACAGCAGCTGGTTTCAAGGCGACTTTCCTTGGGAACGCCCCCTGCGGAGTCTACAAGTACAAACTGCCCAAAGCCATTCGGACGGAGAACTCAGTCGGGACAAAAGTGTTCTTCTTCAAAGCCGTCCTGACAGATGGAGCCCCTCCCACAACCAAAAAAGCTCCTTTTCTGTGGGTGAGGAAGAGCGAACTGCAGAAATACCTCAAACCAGCATACCTGATGAAAGTCGAACGCTTCATCCTCGACCTGTGACACTTCAACGCATACAGGGACACTGACTTACATTTATGAGGCCCAGAAAGTTACCTTTATGGCTTATCTGTCACCTTTATTGTCCAGTGATTTAATCAAATCTGTGTATTTCCTTCTACAAATAAAGTGTTTTTTTTTCCACACATTGTGAACCCATTTTTTTCCCCTCCAAAGTCTACATTTTTAACTTAATTTCATCTCAGTCAGATGCTTCACTGTGTTACTTTTGTTTTATTTTTTGCTATAACGCTCTCCCCAGTCAATCATGCATCAACATTATGGAAGGCCCAACCAAATTTGAACATGCTGGTCTTTACGTCTGGACATCGTGAGATGCCCCAGGTGCATCTTTCAGTCACTCACCTGAAGTCATCTGAAATGGGCTCATAGTTTGTAATCTTAACTTGGGATGAAACATCAAAGACATGCTCTGAAGAATGGACCTAAACACAGAACGATGAGATGCACGTATACTTTCCTGGGTTTCCCGACACATCATAACATTCCCTCCCTCTAAGTAATTTCATGGAATGAAGGGAAAAAAAAAAAACTACTTTGTGAAAACACCTGAAAATAACTTTTAAAACTAATTGCAATTCTTCAATGCTGACACAAGTATTAAAAAGAAGGCTCTGATCTACCCACAGTGTTGTCCCTCAAGGACTAAATCAACCAATAGTAGGCCTCCAGAGGTGATGCGTCATCATTTATCACAGCTTGATGGCCTACACACTTACAGGCTCATAATTAAGATTACCCGTCATTCAATATGAAGAAGAGGATAGACCCAGATTTCGTGGGTGCTGCGGGGGATGTTTAGAGCACAAACATTTAATAAAAAACATGAAAGCAGGAGGAGAAGAAGACGACTTAGAAAGGCTTTTGACACAGACACAAACCTCACACGGGGCCTGGTTCTTTTTTCTTCAGCAATGTGTCTTTAAAAAAAAACAAAAAACATCTGAATACGAAATATGAATTCACACACACGTGTGCACGCACAGCATTCTGCAAATGCAGGCAGGTTTGTGGAAAAGGAGTTTAAGGAGGACGTTTATCTCAAACAGGCTCAAAACTGAGACATTTTTCAGCCATTGGGCGAAATTTTCAACTTTAGTTGAAGTGTTGTTTGCTCGGTTGCTGAATAATTTTAATGCAAACTCGCCTCTTTAGTTTATTATTCCCAACATTCGTCCCGAAACACAGATGTGGGATTCAGTCTTAAATGTGCAGGAAGTTTGGAATGTGAGCAGAAACATTGCTGAAACACATCTGAGCTATTTAAGTCCAGAGGGTTTTAAATTAATTAGAATCAATTTATCAATAGTGTGCACATGTTCCACATGCATAATTAAAGAGATGACTTCTCCAGACAAAAGACACAGACGAGGACGGAAGATTAAATCGTGGATGCATGTGTGTTGACTCATTAGTGATGATAATAAATGAGAAATTCTGATCTTCAAGAGAACAAATATCTGAAAGCAATGCGAGAACATTTCTGTAATATATTACTTTACATAAATAAAGACATTTGGACCATATGCTGATAAAAATTACGGTGTCCAAATGAACATGTCTAACATTCCTTGGAGAAGGACTCCCGGGCTCCCCACTTAATGTTTCACGCTCATGTTAAAAAGAAACCTAAGTCTAAGACTTCTGAGTGAATATCTTTCCTTTTATGCAGTTTTTATGCAAACTGACTGCAATTCTATATATTTATATATATCTGTATATTTCGATTCACTGTTTATTTGTCAAGTCTAAATCTCGCTGTTCATGGCCTTACTAATCTGGGCTGTTTCTGCACATTTTAGTGCAGAAGCATATATATATATATATATATATATATATAT
>JASGAU010407999.1:2122-17223 GCA_030220045.1 Australoheros facetus
CACACACACACACACACAGTGAACTCTAGTTTCAAGGTTACCTTTATCTTAGTATAATTCCCAAAAGTAACGGAAAGTTTGTTTTTAAACAGTCTTTGCCTGATTGTGTGATTTTTTTTATTATTAAGTCTGAATGGAAAAACATTTTGAAATTCTTACTTAAAAATTCCAATCATTTTTCAAACCATTCTTACTTTTGCTCTGTGCACAGTATATTTCCAATTCAATTTAATTTTATTTATATAGTGCCAAATCACAACAAACAGTCACCTCAAGGCGCTTTGTATTGTGGGTAAAGACCCTACAACAATACAGAGAAAACCCAACAGTCAAAACGACCCCCTATGAGCAGCACTTGGTGACACTGGGAAGGAAAAACTCTCTTTTAACAGGAAGAAACCTCCAGCAGAACCAGGCTCAGGGAGGGGCAGTCATCTGCCATGACCAGTTTCCTTACCCATCTATCCATTACCCTGTTCTACAGTGTTACAAAGCCGGAGGAGATAGAGCTGTTAACAAACAGGACAGTGGAGAGACACACAGTTAATAGCCTTAGTTTCAAACCTGCACCTCTGCCTTAACCTTATGGTACATGCGTCACTTGCTCAACCCAGTGAGCTGAAATAGCACTCTGAGTTTCTGCATTATTAAAACAGTTCACTTCTTGCCAGAGTTCATCACCATGGTAAACCTGACCTGCTACAGAGCAGGTTGTGTTCATGATTAGAGATTAAAAGGTATGAAATCACTGTTTTTGTCTGTGTCTTTCTCTGATGAGGATCAATAATAAATGTAGATTCTTAGATGATTTCCTGTTGGCTGCAATGTGAATTTTTAAGCATTAATATTTGATCTTAAAACAGGAGACCTGCTTGTACTTGTTCAAATTTGTACGTAGACTAATCCTTCATCTGAATTATGTTTTTATATTTGTTAGTCTCAGACTGTCAGACATCACTGGGGCTGCAGCTGAAAGAATAAAAACTAAGACTGTCTTTCAGACGTCTAAATATTAACTTAACAGAATCACAGTTATAATCTGTCCCGTGTCTTCATTACAGAGCTATGACACTGAGAATGATTATATGATTTCAGTTCAAACTGGCTAAACTTTATTATTATTGTAGGTCTTTTCCAGCCTCATTGACCAAACATACACACAGTGATTTTAATACTGTATTAATGTTCAGACCATTGATCCTGATTACTGATGTACGAGAGGCCAGATAATGCATCAATATTCTGGGTCTGCTGAACTTGGTTCATAGTACACGGCCAAGGTTTTATGTATGTAACTGTCATTATTGTTTGCTGTAACTGTGATTGCATTTGTTTGATTTTTTAAAAATGTGATCTACGTAATTATGCTCTGTGAAGTACTTTGTGATTGTGTTTTGATAAGTACTACCTGCATAAAATATTTTTATTTATTATTATAATGTCTTTATAATTATTATGTTATTATATATTTATTATTATTTGGTGCAGCACGAACACTGTGTACAGTGCAACTCTAGTGTTAACTTGAATACACACTAGCATATATCTCAGTAGCTGCTACTGTTGGTTGGTGTCGCACAACAGCAGAGGACAAACGCTGCATTATTACAAACTTAACACCTCTCTGAGTGTCAGTCACAACTGAGAATGACCTATAAAACTGTTATTATTGTAATGGATGAACTGCTGGGCTGGATTGCATTAGACGGCACAGGTGCACCTAAAAATAGAAGAATGTATCTCGAGTTGTGTAAGTAGTTCTTATTTTTCTTTTCTCATTCGTTTATTTGTTTATTGGGTCGTTGACATTACAAAGCAAATTACCTACTCCATGATGTCATCAGTGTCTCCACAGTAACAGGCTGTAGTAGCTGAAATGTCCAGGGGGCCTCAGCGACCATAAAACAATTACAGCTGTAACAAAGCCTAATATCAAGGACACTGCAGTGCTGTGTGCAGACTCCATGCAGCCCGTTTTTTATTGTTAAAGTTCAAAAGTGCACTCATGTTAGATTAATTTTATGTCATCAAGGAAAGCTTTACTTGTGTGAGCACACAAGCTTGCAGTATAAAGTTACAGAACCAGAGAAGGGTCTTCTGTCACATGCAAAGATCACATGAACCACGAATGTAACATGACTGTTTTAAGTATACAGCAAATCCCCTTGCACAGGGTCAGGAGTAAGTATGCCAAACAGGGCTGTGGGAAGTGTGTGTGTGTGTGTGTGTGTGTGGGGGGGCTTTCTTTACCATTCAATAAACAACCCCAGCAAAAATCAAGCATACAGCTGCGTCCACATTACATATGGTGACAGCCCAAGCACCTCAGAGCATGAAGCTATATTCATCAAGCTAGTAAATGGTTATACTACATACACACAGAACATGATGAAAAGTTTAATCAGTGTTGACCTCATGCAGAGGCCTCGGAGTATAAGAATTAAGAGCACTTTTTCATGCTCTGCCTCCACACTGCACACCCAAATGTATAAAAAAGTCCCTCTTTCACTTCGTGTTCCCTGCCTGCGTCTTCAATGTTGCTGGCTGACCTTCTAACAGAAGCAAGGCGCAGAAATGATGACAAAACCCCAAAACTATGTAGCTGAAGACAACAGACAAAAAAACTTTTTTAAGAGTTGCAGTGAAGGCTGAAGTGAACAAAATAACATATGAGGACACAACAGGGAAATGTATGTGGGCTCAGCAGCCCTGCCAGCGCATTTAATTGAGTTGTCTGGCAAAGGACATGCCATGAAAAGATGGTTAGCTTTGTCTAAATTGTCACTGTCATCTAATCAATGTGACCGTTTAAAGGTCGTCTGACATACTATTCTGAGCGCCTGCTCAAACACAACTCAAATACAGACAGCTGACATCCAGAATGAGTCAGCCCAGCGGGAGCAAACACTCAGCAGCTTCACTGCTCATCAGGTGCTTGTTTCTGCCTGTTGCTGCGTGAGTAGCACTTAAGAAAAATGATGTTTGTTCACTTTCATCACTCTTATAAGATTGTTTCATAGCTGTTTTCATGACACTTGACTAATAATTTTTTTCCTCTGTTTGTGATGTTTTTGTGTCCCTCGGTGTTTCCCACTCTCTGCCTTGTCTTTCTAACTTTGTCTTCCTTTGTTTCACTTCCTGTTTTATTTTGGTAATTGCTATTTCCTTGTGTGGTCTCATGCACTTCTGCTTCCTGCCTTCGTTTTCCCTCACTTGTGAGTTGTCTGCCCTTGAATTATTAGTGTTTGATTGCTTTCACCTGTATCTTGTTCCCACCTGTGTGCCTATGAATAGTCTTAGATTTCCATTTGTCAGGTTGTCTGTTTGTGCTTCCGTGTTTCTTCTTGTGTTCCTCTTGCTCCTTATGCTTGGATTTGGATGGATTTTTTCTTGTAGTGATGGCCAAAGTGAGGCTTTGTGAAACACTGAAACATCTGAAGCAACTGTACGAGAATAGTACCCAGGCTTTGAAACAAGCTGTGACTGTAAAGAAGAGTGTTTCAGAAAATACTATTTTCTCCATCAGTGAACATGTGTGAGTCTCAGTTTCAGTTGCTCAGTGTTTTTCTTCTAAAAACAATCTGAAAGGTAACTTTTATTAAGTTATCATAAGCTAATCCTGAACAATCACAACAGTCTGTTTCACATTGACCAATACCTTTAAAATCATTCAAAGTGCATGCCATGAGCAAACCACTGACCCCAAACCAGAGCCAGTCATTTTAGCCAAACTGTGCTCATACTTCTTGTGATACACAGCAGTCCTCACTGTGTGCCGTGTCTACCTCCCTTGACCTTTATTGAATGTCAAGGCATCTCTGTGTCTGTGAACTGTCTGCTGTTACAAACTCTACCAGGATTAACATGTGGAGCTTTATGTTTCAAGATGACACATACACACACACACACACATACATTTATGCTTTGCTGCACGTCACACTTCATTCTGTGCAAGTGTGTTTTACACTTTAAGCCATGTTGACTTTGTTGTTACCCTATAAAATAAACCCACTGTCCCCATCTGAGGACATTTTATTTTAGTTTATATACATATCAGGTCTGTTAGGCCTGTCTTGCAAACAGGAGCTCAGGTCTCAGGAGGATGTATTTAGTGTTTATTGTAATGCAATGCACACAATTGTTACAGTAAGTGTTATGGTTCCCCACCTTACCTGCAGTATAAAGCTACAGTGCTGATCATCACTCACTGTTAGATCATCACCTCACATTGTGTGATATAGTCGCTCAGACTCGCTCTAGCTGCTCAGTCTCCAACCTTTTTGTTCAGCCTGCCCTGCTAACATTTTCCTGTCCTCATTCTTTACAGTGACTCTAAGCAGCAGCCATGGCCTCGGGCCCTGGACTCCCACTCTAGTCCCTCTCACCTGCCTGCCCACTCCCACTCTCATGCATTATGGACCATGCTTTTCCCCTGAACTCACCTGCTCAGCTGCTGGAATTGGATGATCCCCTCTGGACCTGTGGACTCCCTGTAGACCAGCCCCCACCACTGCTCATACGCAAACTTGCAGTATCTTGCTGAAAGTATTTTTGCAGTACAACTGGTTAACTTTTCACCCTGCATTAGAGTCCATCTGGTAACATTGACAGTGCATCTTTCATTATCAAAACTATTTCTTTCCTCTCAGTTGAATAATTTTACACTCCAAAAACACTTTCATGAAGTTATCACATGTAAATTAGTTAATCCAACCGTCAAAATCTGCGGCGCCCACAAGTTTAAGTCATGATGTCCAGTGATTCACAGCAGTATTTTGTTACTGTTTTTGGTGTTTATTATTTTGTGCTGTGCCGCGCAAATGTTCGTTTTCTTTTCTGTTTATTTTATTGCATGTTTTGTAACCATTGCAGATTATATTCCATGCAAATTCTTGTGTAACACCCTGTGCTTTCTGATGAACAGGAAAGTCAGTCATCCTGATAGATGAGGTCAGTAGGCAATCAATATTAGTGACAACATGTAGGATAAGAAATTCAGGAAATTGCCAGGAAAACACTGCTGGAGTCCACGACTATTCTGACAAGCAAAACAAAACAAAGAAGTCTGACAGATGATTTAAGGTTTTGGGTGAATTACAATCCTGCACCATCTGCTGCACGCATGAGCTGTTTTAGGAAATGCATTTGGTGCCGAGAACTTAAAATATTTGGAGAAAGGTCCCAAACCAGTTGAAAAAAATGTAATCCTTCCACTTCACTACCTACAGAGGGAAACGCTGTACTTTGTGCAACCCAACATTTAATAGATGCAGTTGTGATTTACTCTGAAGATGAAGACTTTTAAACAAATTTGAATTTTTCCAACCTTCCTGTGCAGTCAAGGTCATTGAGTTGTTAACAGCTCCATTACAGAGTGATTTTTCACATTATAAAACTCTTCAAATGGTTTTATTTCAATAAATGTAACTTCTTTTAAAGATGAACTATAAAAGGGATGGGCAGCAAAATGTTCAGCCCAGTCGATTTTGTGTTTCCAGTGTCAGCGTTCTTCATTGATAGTTGGCAGTGCAGAGTAAATATGATCATTTTAGAAAGAAACTGGAATAGTTTAAATAAACATGCATAAAACCAAATAATAAAAATGGCAAAAGCTAGCCAACATCTTTTGTCCAACAGTGAACTCTCATAGTGCTGCATTGTATTCCAACCTTGACAACTTTGCACTGAAACTACTGTCACTCAAAATGATCACAGATTCAGGTCAAGTGACACTCCTGTCACAGTTTAGCTGTGTGTCACCAGAAAGCTCAACATACCCACGACATCTTTCTGATGCCTGACTTCTCTCACCAAAACACTTACCCACAGTCAGCTTAAGCAACATATGACTTGACAGGACAATCAGCAGCGAAGCAACATATTTTACAAAGAAATATAACAGTGGACAGTGAATATTTCCAGTGAAAGGAACTCTTAAAGAATCTAAAACATACAAGAGCAGTAAAGACAGAAAGAGCAGCAGCACAGGTCAGCTGGTTCAAAAAGAAAATACATCCACTGGAGCTCACAACAGAAACAAGCTCTAATGACTTATTCCTAAGAGAGCCATTTCCCCCCATTGTACTGCATGGAACATAGGGTCCACCCACTTTAAACCCCTGATTATCAGTATCACTGCCTTATCACCGAGGCACAGAAAGATCTGACTATTATCGCAAGCATGTATTCTATTTAATCCATGTGTTGCTTAGGTTTTGCTTTATTCTTTCATCTGCATCCCTGCTGGTGTTCAAATATAAAAATGGTAAAGTGGGCTCCATAACAAACACTCAGCTCCTCACGGATTGCTGTGCAATTATCTAGCTCTCAAGCAGTGTGATTTTCATGCCTGTTTTCATGCTAGAACGACCTGTTCTACCATTTTGTTCTTCACTGCAAACTTTGCTTTACCCTCTGGGCCCACGTTTCTTGTTTCCATTCTGTCATTAGGCTTCTGTGTGTTGTTCGTCTCCTCAGTAATAGATGTTCTTTGAAGGAAACTAACATTTATGTCTGTTTTGTTTTTTGGTGATTATTGATAAAGACAGCCTAAATCTGCAGTAATGACTGAAAAGCAGCTGAGCTCAGTGGTGTGACACGAGTGTTTGCACAAGCCTTCCCTTCCCTCACACATGACCTTAAGGCAACAGTGGTTAACCTGCCTATTGGGCAAGTATTGCATCATCAACCTCTGTATATCACAGTTAATCTGAACAAAACTGAGATGCAATTTGCTGGAGGGGATGGGGGGACATTTGCGACAAACACTTGATATGCAGGAACAGGAGTCCCTTTTGTCTCCACCCACCCAAATAACCCCACTTTCCTACTTTGAACTCCCAAACATGTTTCATCCACTGCCCGTTTTCCTCACAGATGTACGTCAGGTAGGGATTCTCAAAAATTTTATCAAGTGTTTCAATTTAGCCACATTGTAACATTTTAATAATGCACGGTCTTCTCTGAAGCCATTTCAGAAGTGTGAACATCTCTTTAAATGACCAACGTGAAGTCATTAATTAATCTGAATGCACAGGACTAATCAAATGTTCCTCTGTCGGCTTTCAGGTTTGTGAAACAGCCTCATGGGTGAAACCTTTGAACCTCTAACATGGGCAGAGATGAATCGGTGGAAGAGCAGTTTACTGTTAAGCATTAATGCTTGGCTGCTGGGGAATAATGCAGTCTTCATGATTAACCATGCCCCACTGCAATCTTTCCATCTTGCATTCCCTCTCAACCTCAGCCCCAGCTGAACCTTTTCAGAATATCTTCTGGCTGGGCTAATTCTTCAAACACTTTAGACAATGAGCTGCACATTTTTAAGGTTTAACGATTAAATAAATTAAAAAAAATGCTCTGTGTGCAAATAACAAGTTTTATTTTTTTGACCTTCTTAGATAATGGTAAAGATATTTTGAAGCTTTGCTTTATGCCATCTTTTTCTAGCTCTGGAGCTAAAAAAATGAAACTTTTGGTTTTCGGTTTGAGCTGTCCTGTAAATATGGAACCAACAATGAAGACACAGTTTGGTGCTTTTCACTGCTGACTGATGCTTGACTGCTTGTTGAAATGAGGAAGTGGATGAAGCTGGAGGTACTTTATTACCTGTTCAAATGTGGCAGATTCTAGATGAGCCTTTAACATAAAGATAAGGAGTGCACCTCCTTGGAAGTCGAAGCTTCTAAGCATCAGTTGAAGATCAGATTCGACTCAAATTCTTGGAGTCAACTGTTATGCATTTTACTCATGACTAACTGATGAGCGACTCTGCAATCTGAGGTGAAGTGATAACAGCTTCCTTGGCAAGCCTGTGTGCTACAGCTGCTATGAATTTGATGACAACAGATGACAACAAGTGACTAAGTTATTTTAGTCAACCAAACTACTATGATTCCTAAAGTAAGTATGCAAATTTATACCAAATGACATCAACAGACTACCAATGCTGATACGAAAACTAATGTTTTAAGGACTTCTTCCAAAAATGGTCCTTGTTAGTACTGGATTGGAGCCCCTTTTGCCTTCAGAACGGCCTCAATTCTTCGTGGCAACAAGTTGCTGAAAACATTCGTCAGAGATTCTGATTCATTCTGACATCACTCAGTATGCCTCAGCCAGAATATGGCGGATTATGTTTAGAGCGGATTATGTTTAGACCTTAGCTAGCTTCCTAGCTTCTTCTAGTTTTGCACAACTGTAATCGTAAAACTGTAAAACCTGGTAGAAAAGCCACACTTATCATTGAGGAAGTTGGAACCCTCAATCATGCTTCAGTGCTTGCTGATGACTTGTAGGAGCAGAGTAACACCCCTCTGTCGCTGGAGGTGAGGCGACTTAATTAAGGTTTGACAGTGTGATCTCCACATGCTGCAGAAATCCCATAATTCATATCATTATAACAAGGTGAAGACTTTGTTATGCCAAAGTAATTTGCTTATCATCACTTTCCATTCATCATTTTCACTGTTTGTCAAAAAAACAACGTGAGTCTGCAACAGCTGCACAGGACATTAAACCCTGGGTTCATTGTTTGTTTCTTTATCTCGGAGCTTGAGGAATATTTTTTCCTTTCATGTTAATTTGTCACTAGAAGAGAAGTCTGGTGTCTGTGTCTTATTAAAGTCAGACCCTCTGGCATTCAGAGCCTAGGTGGAGCACCGTGAAAAAAAACATTGGAGGGAAATGGAGTGTGACAGCTAAGCGTCATCAACCAGCAAGATGGCACACTTTCCTTTCAGTATTTTGAAAGAAATAAAATGGCTCTTGGGAGGCACCTGGAGAGGACAGTTACACTCACACTGGGAATCACTGCTGACCGAGGCGCTGAGAACCATCTGAGAAAATACGTGCAATAAAAAATTATTTAAAAAAATTATTTGCTTATGCTGTTCACACTCTTAAAAGTCTTTTTAAAGTGACATAAGTGATTAAAGTGATAAAATACATCAGGTATACAATTCGGTCCAATACAAAAAAGAAAGCAGGTGTGCTGCTAAAATGGGCCATCTACCAGAAATGAACAATTATTTGATCTCCAGCATGTTTTGTCACAGTTTAGCTAAGAGTATTTTTTTTGGTATTTCCTGATGTACTTCCAGATGGCCTGTCTCCTGTCTACCCCACCCACTTCTGCTGCTCACACTTACCCAGTCTACTCAGCTGTTTCCACTCTCATCAGCAATACTAGTGCTGTGTGATACTGCAACTTTAGGTCTAAATCCAATACCAAGTAAATACAGGGCCATTATTACCAATAACAATGCTTGTAACTTATAAAGGCAGCTTGTACATGGATCAAGCATAACATTATGAGCACTGACTGGTGAAGTGGATGACACTGATTATCTCTTAATTATGGCATCTGTCAGTGGGTGGGATATATTAGGGAGCAAGTGAACATTTTGACCTCAAGGTTGATGTTAGAAGTACAAAAAATGGGCAGCGTAAGGATTTGAGTGAGTTTTGCTAGACAACTGGGTCAGAACATCTCCAAAACTCCAGCTCTTGTGAGGTGTTCCTGGTCTGCAGCAGTCAGTATCTCTCAAAAGTCGTCCAAGGAAGGAACAGTGGAGAGCCAGCAACAGAGTCATGGGCAGCCAAGGCTCACTGATGCATGTGGAGAGTGAAGACTGGCCCGTGTGGTCCAATCCCATAGACGACCTACTGCAGCTCAAACTGCTGAAAACGTTCATGATAGAAAGATGTCAGAATACACAGAGCATCACAGTTAGCTGTGTGTGGCTGCATAGCTGCAGAGCAGCCCACGCTGACCTCTGTCTGCTGCCAAAAGTGCCAACAATGGACACGTGAGCATCAGAGCTGGACCACAGAGTAATGGAAGAAGGTGGTCTGATGAATCACATTTTCTTTTACACCACGTGGATGGCTGGGTACGTGTGCATCTCTTACCTGGGGAACACCTGACACCAGGATGCAGTATGGGAAGTCCTGCCATCCATGCGGATGCAACTTTGACACGTGCCACCTACTATTGTTGCAGACAGTGTACACCCTTTCATGGAATCAGTATTCCCTGATCACCAGGATAATGTGTCCTGGTTCAGGAATGGTTTGAGGGGCACAGCAATGAGTTTGAGATGTTGACTTGGCCTCCAAATTCCCCAGATCTCAGTCTAATCGAGCATCTTTAGGATGTGCTGTACAAACAAGTCTGATCCATTGAGGCCCCACCTCACAGCTTACAGGACTGAAAGGATCTGTTGCTAACATCTTGGTGCAGATACCACAGCACAGCTTCAGGGGTCTAGTGGAGCCTCAATGGGTCAGGGCTGTTCTAGCAACATAAGGGGGACCAACACAATATTAGGCAGGTGGTCACAGTGTTATTGTTGATCGGTGTACATGGTGTGGCATGATTTATGATCATCATCAGTTTAAGAATTCTGAACACATTTTCATGACCACTAAATCACTGTGATTTTTAATTTTCATAATAATTAGTTAACACAACGGTACACATCTTTCAGCCTTTCATGTATTTTGAAGCTGGTTTTTCTGGAGACCTGTAATGTAAATGTCTTTAAGGCACTTTGGATCAGCTTCTGTTGATTAAATGTGCTGTATAAATAAAACAGACCCAACCGTCTACACAAAAAAGATTATTATATTCAGACATAATATGTTCATATTCCACGTTTGAGGTATATTTATAATAAAATCATTTATTTAACACAATTCAGTGGGCTGACTATATTATTTGAATGTCTGAACACAGTCTGTAGGTAATCAGTCTGCTGAAGTAACAATTATGATGACCAGTAACACTTTAACATTATCTAATGTTAAAATTATGTTGTTATTTGTGTTACAAAGGTTCTTCAGTTATTGGTACCCCAGGAAGAAAGAAAGAAAAAGAAATCAAACATGCTTTTTTTTCTCCCTGCACACTTTTGCTACAATCAGCTGATTCCAGTTTGTGTGCCGGGAGGATGAAAATGGTGGAGCGGTCTACAGCTTGTCAGCAGTGCCTTCTGCCTCCAGGACAGAAGTAACAGCATTACACTGCTACCACAAGTTCAGCTCTCTGCAAGCTTCTGCACAGACAGCATGCTAACACAAAACAGACCAAAAACCCAGAGTGATGTTACAGCTGAGTGCGTGCTGACCCCAGCCCAGCAGCCTCAGCCTGATGTTCAGCAGGTAACAGAGGCAGTGATGAGCTTGCAGCACGGAAGCCTCCATTTCTACCTGTACATGTTTCTGCAGTGGAATCAGTCACCTTGAAGTCTCTTTGGGATGGTTTAAACTTTGCTTTGTGTTGTTGGTTTTGTGTTTACATGTAAACACTAAAAGAAAGATTGTATGTGTGTCCTCATTAGGATAGAGATTTGTGTTGTTGTGTTGCTGAATGACTTTCTGTGTGGCCCACCTTTTACTTTAAGTCGTGCTTTCAAATTGTCGTCGTCGTTTTTTTTTTTTAAACTCCTAGTAGAAAATCTATAGATCTGATGATAAGGCTGGCAGATGTTATAGCATCAAAGACTAATTAAAATTTTAGGTTTTAAAACTTTTATAGTTTTATTTGTTTTGAAAAATCTCACAAAACACGATCGAGCGCTGTCCGGAGCACATCAGAGCCACAGGTGGTGATATAACTGAAGCTGTGACGAAATAGCCAATCACAAGCCTGCTTTGGTCATAACACATGTAAATGCGGAAAGTGAGTTTATGAAAAAGATTCACTTTTTTCAAAAGCTCCGATTTTAGTGATCCAAATAGAAAAGGCCAAAACGCATAGAAACTATGTTTACCAAAATACCCATAAATGTGAATGTGGCCGTATATTATTTATGCTTTTGTCTGTTCTCAAAGACAAAATCTGTCTGTACCAGGAAAAGCTCAAAGGACGAATAAACAAAATCCCCACACTTGTCCAGATGTTCGCAGCGTGTGAGCATTCATTCCAAAGGAATGCTGGAGTGCCTCTGAGAAAATGAAGCCTGATACTAAGTGAAGCTCACAGGTAAAGGAACACCATCAGGCTTTGTGTGCAGGTGAAAATGCCCTGCAGTGCGCAACTTGTACACTTTCACCCTGAGATCAAAGTCCTGTCAAATTCAGCACTGTGAAGTGTCACCTTAAAGCGAGGCGGATGTTGTTCTGCAGGTGCCAGAAAGAGATGCCTAATTGGCTTGTATCAAAGGCGGGCCACACACACCACATGATACAACACGTACTCAGACCCGATTGAGTAACAGCTTCATTTGTCATTGCTGCAGGACAGCCGCAGTTTGCAAGTCTCTTCTCGTTTCATTTACGAGAACCAGCAGATTTCATGTGCTGATTTTGTCTCTCTGTAGTTGTTTAAATGTGTGTGAGCAGCATATCTGCACATTATTAAAGAAACTGTTTCCCCAAAAGGCCTCGAGGTCATATGCAAGATAAAAGTATTTTAAATCTTGTATTTCAGGATAACACAAAATAAACTCTCCTTCAGGAGCTTAATGACACCAATTACAACTTAATCTTGAATTACATGCTGACCTCGTGGAAATCTCAGCACAAAGTTGTGAAGCTACAAACTGAGAAGCTCTAATTGGCAACACGGCTGCAGTGTTAGACACCTTTTTTGTCTTTTGATGCGTTCATGTTAGCTGTTTTAAAAAAAAATAAATGTCAGAAAGCTGATTGTGTGTTTGCGTCTCAGCTGTTTTGTTGTAATTCTCACTGGACTGTAGATGGTTTTTGTTCAATCTCTCTCTTAACATCAATAACATGACACACGCAGTGGTAATGAAATCAATCTGCTTGTTATTAACTTTAGTGCAGTGTGTCACACTAAAATGATCTCCTGAGAGATTAATGGCTGCTTTCCAAGAAGCAGCTGCAGAAGAGCGATTAGTCATAAAGTGAAAGACGGACAAACTGAGTTTGTTTCTCGATGTCAGACAAACTACTTTTATGTAGGTTTATTTTTGTGCTGCAGATATTTTGGTGTGTAAAAATCACAGTAATCAGTAACTGCAGCTGTCAGTCACTGATTACTGTGATTTTTTTGTAGTAAAATAAAGTAGTCCAGTAACCTCGCACAATACCTCCCTCTGGAATTTAATGGGCTGGAAGTATAAACCAATAAAAATTGGAAATACTTTGCATTGTTGTTGAACCGCTCAGTCGATAATGCGGCAGCAATTTGTATGCAAGCACATTATATGGACTTTTGAACTTGATAACGATGCTGCGTCTTTGTTTTATTTATTTTTTACTGCCTTATCTCCTGATGTCCTCTTCCTGCTCCGAGGGCTTTGATTTCCTGTTCAGATCCTCTGTGCATTCATCTTATCTGCATCTTAATCTGCTGCTGCCGAAACATCACAGTTCCCCCACGAACATCGAATCTCCTCACACTGAATCTACTATTATGGAAATTCAGGCAGCCAAAAAGACAGCCAAGCCTGATTTATGTGATCCTGTTCATCATGCAAAGTTGTATGAGTTACAGTAAGAGGATTTGACTGCAGCACAATTTTGTTTCTGTAGAAGTTTTGTAGCATCTCCACAACAGTAAAGTCTCAGCAGCCAGGAAAATGAGCTTCAGGTTTGCTGGCAATTTTAAAGCAATTTTAGCCGTGCAGCTCTGGAGATGAAAATATCTGCGTTTGTTCATCCGCCTCTTTGTTCCAGACTGGAATAAAGTCCTGCTGATGGATAAACATATGTTGCACTGGTGTTGGTTCCTACACGATGAATATTTCTAATTTTGATTACCTCCTTTATTCTTGTGTGACCAATGAGGTTTTAACATTTTAACAGCCCAAACTGAATTTCGTAATAGTGCTGTCAAATATTAGCTGGTTTGTAGATGATTCAGAGTTATCAGTGTGCTACCGTGCTCATAACTGTACTGCAGACCTTCAGGCTCTTGTTTACGCATAAAAATGTAATATCAAACATGTTCAGGCACACCTACTCACTCTATATACCACATTCATAAATGTCAAATTTGGTTACGTTTTCATCACGTCACCGACGGCTGTGTGGACAGAAATACATAGAATGGGAAACTAGGAGGAAACTCGGACACGAAGTGCACACAGCATGAAGGGGAGCCGGAACCATAAGAGGTAACGAGGGGAGAGTGGCGACAGCCGGGAGAGCAGGTGAACTGAATCTAACTAGCGAGACAGGGGGAACAAAACTGAACACAATGCACACAGAAGGAGGGACGGGCAAAATAAAAAGGGGAGTGAGTAAACAGGGAAACAAAAACACAGATTTGACACAGTCAAGATCTGTGGCAAGATCTGAAAGCTGCTGTTCACAAACACTCTCCATCTAATCTGACTGAGCTTGAGCTGTTTTGCAAAAAAGAATGGGCAAAAATTTCATTCACTATATGTGCAAAGCTGGTGGAGACAAACCCTAAAAGACTTGCAGCTGTAATTGCAGCAAAAGGTGGTTCCACAAAGTATTGACTCAGGGGGGCCGAATACTTTTGCAACCGCACTTTTCAGTTTTTTATTTGTAAAACATTTTTTGAATCATGTATAATTTTCTTTCCACTTCACAATTGTATACCACTTTGTGTTGGTCTTTCACATTAAATTCCAGTGAAATATATTTATGTTTGTGGTTGTAATGTGACAAAATATGGAAAAGTTCAAGGGGTATGAATACTTTTGCAAGACACTGTATATAGCACCAAATCACAACAAACAGTCACCTCAAGGTGCTTTGCATTGTAGGTAAAGACCCTACAATAATACAGAGAAAACCCAACAATCAAAACGACCCCCTTTGAGCAAGCAGTTGGCGACAGTGGGAATGAAAACCTCCCTTTTAACAGGAAGAAACCTCCAGCAGAACCAGGCTCAGGGAGGGGCAGTCAGCTGCTATGACTGGTTGGGCTGAGGGGAGAGAGACAGGACAAAGACATGCTGTGGAAGAGAGCCAGAGATTAATAATAATTAATGATTAAATGCAGAGTGGATTATAAACAAAGTAAATAAGGTGAATGAAAAGAAACAGTGTATTATGGAAACCCCCCAGCAGACTAGGCCTATAGCAGCATAACTAAGGGCTGGTTCAGGGTCACCTGATCCAGCCCTAACTATAGGCTTGATCAAAAAGGAAAGTTT
>JASGAU010408005.1:2990-14710 GCA_030220045.1 Australoheros facetus
ATAGACCAGTTAGTGATATTTGATTAATTTAATTGTAAAACAATTCCTAAGTGCAGCATATTTTACAGTTGAAGTTTTCTGTCCAACAGACGTGTTAAAAATGTGTGTAAGCATGTGTGTGTGTGTATGCACGCCCCTGAACTTTTAAACAAGCCTGATGTCTGGGGTCAGGTCTCTGGTTACCCCTGGATAGCTGAACCAAAGACCCTATTGCCACATATAAATCTATTGGGGAATGCTGTGAGTGTACTGGTGTGTATGGCCCTTTTGTAAGTACATGCTTTTGTCTAAATGTAGGTGTGAGTGAAAGACAGAAAGAAACACAAATAAGAGTCTACTGAGTGTATATATAAGTGTATGTGTTGTTATACCTTTCTATTCCTTGCATTTCCTTCACTGCATGTTCTTCTCTTGAAGGTCACTGAAGAATAAATATCAGTTAGGGAAAGGCTTTTTGCTTGTATTCTTAAGCAGCCGGCAAAGGAGAATAAACAGCACTTTTACCACATGTAGATAGTGTACAGGGCTTAATGTGTTGAATGTCAGTGGATATCAGTTGGCAGGTCTTGTGCTTCACTCTGCTCTACACAGTCAACACTGCGTTTAACCCCTAGATGACATTTAGAACTCATAAACTCACAGGTGCCCTGCTGTATATGCTGCTATGAACTATGCAGACACAGAAAATCTTGACTTCAGAGCCCCCTTTTCTGATGTGGGGAACAGAGAGACTGAATTGAAATCAACACATGAACTGTATTATTGTTATTAAAATAATATTTTACCACCATAAAGGGATGCAATTCAATTTAATTATTTATATAGTGCCAAATCACAACAACAGTTCCGTCAAAGCACTTTCAACACAACAGGGGTGAAAAACATGATAAAGATATGAACTGGGGGCACTGTCATGTAAACATAATCCTGCTTCCACATCCACGTGGTGTGACATCCCTGCTAATGTACAAATATTTGCATCAAAATAAAACTGGTCCTCCTCATTCACCTAAATACAGTGCACCCCTTAGAAGAACAATAAAAAAATATGAATAAATACAAAGTGTAAAGTGTTTATTCACATGACCTAATTGTATCTCTTAGAAGCAAAATATATAGTCATTCACTCCGTTCATTGTACTGTACCTGCATAATTGATGTGAACAGAACTTGTAGCAAAGCACTCAACAGCTGTGAGATGTTTTCCCCCCTGCAATGTTCTGCATACAGAGCAGTTTTTGCCACTCAGGAAAAATAATTTTGCAAGGGTATAACAAATCTTTTGTCCAGTATGTCCAGTAAGTTAACCATTTTCCTGAGGCCTTTGTTTCACACTGTTTAATGGATACTTATCTTTGGCCAAATGAAATGTGACTGCTTTGGTGATTTCAGTTCATCTTTGTGAGTTTGATGGACACACTGACGAGCTGTACAGGCTCGCTTTGGTGGAAGTCTGAGTCGATGCTGGACAATTCACACATTCATGCATTAATTACGCGAAAGTTTGTGGTGTGTTTTCAAGCGACTGAATAAGTTAGTTGTGTTGCTTTGTGGTGCAGACACAACTCTACACTTTTTGCATATGATTTCTTCTTAGTTAACCAATCTGAAGCGCTTCCAAACAACTGATGATCTGCTTCGATGGACAAGCTCTTCACGTCCTTCAAACTGTGTGATGCAGGGAACAGCTGTAATTGGCACATGGAGGCATGTGGTCAGGCGGTGATTTAGGCTGTATTTGATTTGCTTTTGCATTGCATTGTGTTGGTGAAGAACACATTTTCAATATCGCTCAATCATGTTGTGGGAAGACAAAATCATTAATTAAAAATTAAAATTAATTAAAATCCAATTAACTGTGCAGCCCTAGTTTAAATGACCAGCTTTAAAATGTGAATTTACAGTTGCTTTCAGTATGAAGTGATAGAGAAAAATTTATGTAATCTTACTACTACAAAAGTAAATTAAGTCACACATCAACTTATGGCACTTAAATGAGCAACAGAAACTACTGTATTTTTTAAGAGCCAACATCATCTCTCAAGAAACAAATATAGTATTAAAATATTTCCTACTCTCAGTTATGAGCTGCCAAATCTTTACCAAAGCTTCCCAAAAACAAACTGTTCATTTTTCACTGCTTTGTTTATGGCAGAATTTTTTTTTTCCTTTCTAGATTTTAAATAGAGGTCATACTTTTCTGATCATTTCAGTAAACAAAAACTCATAACTTAAACATTCAGATTTGATGCATTTTAGTACAGCAACCAAAAACACAGGAACAATCCCAGAGTCAACAGAGATTTGGTGCTTACTCCAAAGACACTTTATCAGGATTTCCATCCTTGTCCATGTTGGACATTTGGTTTGACATATTTGACTCTGTGCAAACCTGCAAAGGTTTAAATAACTTTTTTTTTTTTCCACTTTCCCTACTTACAATATTCCTACACTTTTTATGTTGCTAGGGTTTTGCTTTCTGGTATTAAGTCAGGAACTGTGATCATTAGGTAAATTAAAACAATAACATCACCCTAATAAGCAGCTTAAAACAATCAATCCAAATAATTCAAGCATGACTTCTATATTTTTTTCTACTAATGGCTTCACTAACTTACATGCCCTATCACTTTATCCCTCCTTCTTTTCTCTACTGCATTTCCTTTAAACATTCTTCTCCTCCTCCAGTCCCTTGCTCCCTTACTATATCAGTTTCATTCAAAATTTTGCTAGTTTGCTCAATGTTTTCCTTGTTAAACCTGATTTCCTCTTTCTGTCCCCATTGTTCTTCTAAACTAATTCACTCCCACCCTTTCTCTTCTGTCCCCTGTCTCTCCCCTGTTCCCCTTTCCCTCATCCTCCCTTGCACAGACACACACATGCCCCTCTCCCTGTCTTGTCTCTCCAAACTCGCTCAAGCACAACTAAGCCGAGGGTTTGAGTCCCAATGAGAGCGGTTAGGGCAATCAGTGCTTTTCACACCCTCTGATGTTCTTAAAAGGTGGAGGGATCAGACGCCCCCGCTGTATCACGGCACTTCACTGACATAGCACGAACACACACACACACACACACACACACACAGAAATCAACTTAAATGCTTACATACACAAATGATTGCACAGATACTCACAACATAGTACAGCACACTCATGCATCCACACTCACTTGAAATCCAACATCCATACATGTCCAAACAAGGTAAAATAAATATACAGATATATCCACTGTTGCGCTATAATGAGCTGGTTAATGGAGACGGAGATACCGAGAAGACAGATGAACAACAAAACAATATTAGCTGCAGGATTTTGCCCAACGTTTGGAATCCGTTTCAGACTTTGCTTATATTAAATACCACTTCACATTAGAGAATACAAGTGCCCTGAAGAACTGTTTGCCCTTGCAGCATTATGAAAAAATGTCATCATGCCAAAACATTTTCTTTCTGTCATGTATATTTATGAGCATGTTTCAGTATTAAACCTGAGCTACCTAAAACCAGACAAAACACTCATTATAACCAAAGTAACATCATTATTTTAAAACTGTTTTTAAATAGGAAAAAAAGGGAATATACAGTACACAAAGGAAGTAGACCAGCAAGGTTTCAAGTGAAATGTTTGCGATAGACCTTCCTGGTGTATCATTCAGGTCTGTGGGATCAGGTGTGCATGATGGTGTGATATAGAATGCAGTTAGGAAACTGGATGTACAGCTCCACGCTCCCCATAATGCGGCAAAGAGCAGTGACGCTATCAATTTACACCGTAACGGACAACACAGTCACTTTGCACCAAAGTGAAAGACACCAAGACACACACAGTGAAAGACACACACAGAGCACAGGCACAAAGTTCAGGGGGATTAATTCACTGCATCATGTCATCAATCCTACCTTACCCCCTACTGTCAGAAAGGGAATAAAAATAAAAAAGGAAAACTCAAGTGTGGTGCCCTTAATAAGGTGCTAATATCTTTACCTTCTCTCCTCCTTTCCTTCCTTCTTTGTTCCCTATTTTCTCTTTTTAGTTTTACTTAATTTTCTCCTCCCTTTCACTCTCTTCTACTTTTCTATCTTCTCTTCATCAATCTACCCTCTCCTGCAGTCTCAGCCAGTGTGCCTTGATGAAGGGAGGCTCTTAGTCACATTGGGGTCAGTGTATACACATACACACACCTGCATACACAAGAAAAGGGTCATCCTGGCAGGGTTACGCTGCACAAAGTCAGCTTCCCATAATGTGGCTGCTGTCGCCTGCATCACACCCTCATGATCCAATTAGGAGCCTCGATTCCTCCAATCAGCTGCTGTTTCGACCAACAGGGTAAGCGAGCAGGAAGAGGCAGGCGGGCAGCGCCAATCTCGTAAGTGCTTTTAGGGGATTAGAAGGTGGGTGGAAAGTGGAGAGGGAGGGGAACAACTCTCTCCTCATCCTTGGTGCTTTGTTACTGAGATCAGAACAGTACAATACCTCTTAATTTGTCACACAAGTTCTCAGTGCAATAGCTGCTCTTCCAAATAAAAATAGAATGAACCACAGTTTGAAATGGAGAGGAGAAAAATATAAGTTTAGGAATAAAGAGAATGGGAGATAATCTTGCGTCTAGGGTGACTGCGAGTGGAGAACAAAGAAAGGAAAAGGATGGAGAAAAGAAAGAGAGGAATTAACAAACCTTTTAAGGAAGACAGGGGTGAGAAGAGGATGAATTAAGACTCAGGAGGTGCTGCAATACCTTTTGGTCTTGTATGATCTCTTTGAGTGCTAGCAAGTACATGGAAAATGTGAATTCAATGAGGTAAATACACAGCATATTTAAATCAGATCATTTTAACATAGTGTTTTGGTAAAGTGCTAGGAATAAATTTCAGGAGTCTTGAGCATCAATGTGCATGCACAGAGAATGTTGCTGTATGAATGTTTTTACACACGAATTTTTGCAGTGCGAAAGCTTCTGAACAAAGTGAAATAAATAGAGGGACGGAAAATAGAGAGAGAGAGAGAGAGAGAGCGCGAGAGAAAGAGAGACAGAGAGTGAGAGAGAGAGAAAGAGAGAGAGAGAGAAATCTTGATAAAGTTCAGATACTTGTTATCAAAGCTGTTTAAGAACACAGAACACAGGAAACCACAGACACAGTAAAATAGTAATAATCTATCTACAATGTGCCTACTTTTTTTGAAAACACACACTAATAGGACATAGGGACATTTCTAGAAAAAAAGGAAAAAAGGAAAATACACATTTATATATGCAGATATGAAGACATAGCCTAACTGTAACCACCCAAAAAACACAGCCATACACATACGCCTGACACCCCACAACTTTACATGCCTCATGTGTTCATTGTGTAAGCAAGTCAAATTGCTATCGTGTGCTATCATGTGTTATCTTAAATAAACAATTTAGTGAAGGCCAATATGTAGATCTTTGAAGAAAACAATAGACGTTTTTTTTCCCAAGGCTTTTAAGCATTATCCATAGATAACACAACTTATTTGCACACAAACTCGTGTGTAAGAGAATGAAAGAGCACAAGGCATAGAGAAAAAAATGTGTGTTAAAATATCTGTAGTTAAACATGTACTATCTATAGTTGATAGAATGCAAAATGTTTTTTGTGTAATCTATGACCTCTGCCGAGACCTGCACATATCTAAACTACACTAGCAGAGCTGAAAACCATTTGTTGCTCCTGACCCTTAAGTTATCGTGACTTGCAGTTGACACAACTAATCAAGTGACATTTTACAACGCAGTTAAGTAATCTGATCTATTAGAACAGAAATCCAGAAATTATGGATAGGTGTGATGTTGCAATAAAAAAAATTCAGTAAAAACAAGCAATGCTTGATCATTGCTCTGATTCAGCAGAAGATTAAGGGTTTTAGTCGTCATGTCTAAAATATAAATGCATCAGTAATCACTGGGGTGAAACTTCTAGCACTAATAGGAAACATCACATCAACAATAAGCCAGAATAACATTTATCAAACAGAGGCTGGTCTGTGGGGTGCGTTGGATTCAGCTGACTGGGACATGTTTCGCAGCAGTGCGGGCAGAGACATCGAGGAGTTTACAGAAGCGGTTGTAGGATATATTGGAAAAGTTGTTGATGACACTTTGCCTAGAAAGATCATTGGGACTTTTCCCAATCAGAGGTCCCACACCACTGCCTATAACTCTGGGCTTCCCTATGGGAACACTGAGGACTACAAGGTTGCCTCCTACGATGTCTGCAAAGCGGTGAAAGAGCCTAAACACTGCTATGGCCATGGACTGGAACCACAGTTACAACAGTCTGACTCCAGGGGATTGTGGCAGGGACTACGCACTATTACTGTACAGACTACAAAGCACCACACATACCCCTTGTGAGTGCTGATGCTTCTTTGGCTTATGAATTGAACAACTTTTTTGTGCACTTCAAGTCGGGAAGCTGACAGCCCGCTGTGCTCCCAGCCGGAGGGGAGGAGACATTCACTGTTACAGAATATGACGTGAGGAAAGTGTTGAGAAGTGTAAACACCAGGAAAGCAGCTGGACCAGACGGCATTAGTGGACGTGTCCTTAAGACCTGTGCTGACCAGCTGGCACCTCTGTTTACAGAGATATTCAGCCTCTCACTGAAACAGTGTGTGATTCCCACCTGCTTTAAAAAAGTCTGTTATAGTCCCTGTCCTAAAGAAACCACTCTCCTGCAGTCTCAGTGATTTCAGGCTCATAGTGCTCACCTCTGTGGTGATGAAATGTTTCAAGAGACTCGTCAAGATGTTCATCACCTCCTCATAGCCCACTAGCCTTGATCCGGTACAGTTTGTATACCAGGCGGACAGATGACGCCATAACCTTTGTCCTCCACAAGACCCTTTGTCATGTGAACACTAGTAAGGGCAACTATGTGAGAGTGATGTTTGTAGGCTACAGCTTGGCATTTAATACTATAATCCCCTCCAGACTGGTTTCTAAGCTGTTAGACCACGACCTGGACTCCTCCCTGAGCAGGTGGGTCTACTGCTCCCTGACCAGTAGACCACAGGTGGTCTGAGTGGGTCACCTCACCTCATCCCCCCTCACCCTTAATACTGGATACCCCCAGGGCTGTGAGGCCACATCAGAGTCCAATGTCATCATAAAGTGTGCTGACAACACTGCTGTTGTTGGACCGATATCCCACAATGACGAGACAGTCTACAGGAAGGAGGTCTCTCACCTGGAGGATTGGTGCTGAGAGAAGCACCTCCTGCTGAACGTCAGCAAAAACAAAGGAAGCTTCAGCAGGAAGGAGCAGAGGGACTACCATTAACTTATCGTCAGTGGTACTGACGTGGAAAGACTGGACACTTTCAAATACCTGGGAGTAACCATCTCACAGGACCTGTCCTGGACTCATCACATTAACACCACTGTGAAGAAGGCCAGACAGCATCTTTATTACCTCAGGGGGTTGAGAGACTTTAAGCTCCTACTCAAGTTGCTCAGGAGTTTTTACACCTCCACCACTGAGAGCATCTTGTGGAATGTGGTGCAGTTTCGCATCACCACCTGGATGCAAAACTGCACCAAACAGGACTTCTTGGCCCTTAAAAGGGTGGTCTATTCAGCTGAACAGACCATCAGAACCACCCTCCCCAACCTGCAGGACATTTACCCCAAGCATTGCAGGTTAAGGGCCAAGAAGATCCATAAATAGCCCAGCCACCTCGGACACTCTCTTCTCCCTGCTCCCATCAGGCCAGTGTTACAGTGGCCTGAGAACTAAGACTGAAAGGTTGAAGAGGAGATTTTATCCACAAGCCATCCATCTGCTGAACTATGAGCCCTAAATTGGACTATTATGCACAATGTAAATTATTCTGTTGTTTGATTTGCACTTTACTGACAGAGCTACAATAACATGCCCTCATGTAAATACTACAATGACAAGAATTTTATATTCTTATCTTTAATACTGTATATTTATATATTTTTATTTTGTGTGCTGTGATGTTTGAATTACTGCTTTTTTTGCTACTGGCTGCAGGTACAAAAATATATTTTACTGTGCACTGTACTGTGTATAACTGTACTGTACATGTGACAAATAAAGCTTATCTTATTTTATTTTAGCTTATCATTTCAACAACATTATGACACTAATTTAAAACTGTGTGTGGACACCAAATACTTGAAGCTGACTGTTCACCTGAAGAGCCAATCTCCAAAGTTATGCCTCAGCAGGCAAAATCTTTTTATACTGTTGCCTTTGTAATGAAGAGATAATGGGTCATACAGCTTGGGTCAGGATATTTCTCAACTTCAACAAGTTTCTCCTCACCTACTGTTCTACACAGTATGAGGAGAGGAGGGACAAACCAAAAAGCAAACAGAAGAAAATAGATTTTTTTTCTAGGATCTGCATGGCTAGAGACAAGACTGTGGCGTAAAGCAGGGGTATTCAACTCCAGGCCTCAAGGGCCGGTGTACTGCAGGTTTTAGATGTGGCTCTGCTTCAACACACCTGAGCCAAATATAGAAGTCATTAGCGGAGAACTTGACTACATACTGAGGAGGTAATTCAGCCATTTGATTTAGGTTTATTGGATCAGGGACACATCTAAAACCTGCAGGACACTGGCCCTCGAGGCCTGGAGTTGAATACCCCTGGCGTAAAATATCACAAGGCAATGTATTGTCTAAAGCAAATAATACAGGTGTCTGGTTTGCAGCACACATTTGTTGTCAGTGGTTTTTGGCCTAAACAGCACGAAGCTGTTATACATTTGTTTTCTGTGCATCTTGAGTCTGTAGAACTCTGTTTAAAGCATGTTCGACTTCATCCAAACCCGGAAAAAAGTCTGATAAAAGTTACATTGATCCTAGTAAGACACGTGAAATACAATTATTAACGAATATTAATTTTCATCACACTTGATGGGCAGCAAGCGGCCTGCCTCATTATCAGTACTGCTTGATATCCAACTTTTATATTTACTTATAAAGGTCTCCATTGTTGTGTTTATCTGTGTGTTTGTGTCTTTCTGTGTGTCTGTCCATGTAGGCTTATACTTACCGCTGCAAGTTTTATCTTTCTCCTAAGCATTTTGCTTAAGGCGTCAGGACCTCAATAAAAGAGAACTGCTTGTAGCAGTCATGAGCTTGATGCGAGCGAGCGCACGCGTGCACACACACACACACACACACAACCTCTAAAGTATGAATATTTCACTATATCTAAGTCCTTTTACCTTGGAATGACCTGATTGTCCAACTATATATATATGTGTGTTTGTGCATGTGTGTGTGTGCGCGCGTGTGTGACTTAATTTCCATAGAGGTATGTGGAAGTGCATTCAATCTAGTGCTTGAGCAAATACATGGAAACTAATACAGGCACAGAGGACTTGGTCCAATGACATGGAATATTTAGAACATTAACACTGTCCTTTTTGTTAGTTTTTACATCTTGGTCTGTTCTGATGTACTGATGTAGTGTTTGTCCTAAATTCACCACACTATGAATTGAAATATCCATCCATCCATCCATCCATCCGAGGCCGGGTCACAGGGGCAGCAGCCTAAGCAGAGAAGCCCAGACCTCCCTTTCCCCAGCCACGTCCACCAGCTCATCCAGGTGGACCCCAAGGCGTTGCCAGGCCAGCCGAGAGATATAATCTCTCCAACATGTCCTGGGTCTGCCTCATGGCCTCCTCCTGGTAGGACATGCCCGGAATACCTCACCCAAGAGGTGCCCAGGTGGCATCCTAGTCATATGCCTGAACCACCTCAACTGGCTCCTTTCGGTGTGTAGGAGCAGCGGCTCTACTTTGAGCCCATCCAGAATGGCAGCACTCTTCACCCCATCTCTAAGGGAGATGCCAGCCACCCTTCGGAGGAAGCTCATTTCTGCCGCTTGTATTCGCGATCTCATTCTTTTGGTCACTGCCCAAAGCTCGTGACCATAGGTGAGGGTGGGGATGTAGACTAACCGGTAATTCAACAGCTTCGCAGTCATACTCAGCTCCTTCTTTACCACGACAGACCAGTGCAACATCTGCATCACTGCAGATGCAGCCCCAATCCATCTGTCAACCCCCTGCTCCATTCTCCCCTCACTTGTGAACAAGGCCCCAAGATACTTAAACTCCTCCACCTGGGGCAGCAACTCATCCCTGAGCTGGAGTGGGCACTCCACCCTTTTCCGGCTGAGAACTATGGCCTCAGACTAAGAGGTACTAATTCTCATGCCAGCTGCTTCACACTCAGCTGCTGCGAGCCAGAGGCCCCCATCTGATGAAGCCAACAAGACTGCATCATCTACAAAAAGCAGAGATGAGATTCTGAGCCCACCAAGGTGGAAGCCCACCGCCACTTGGCTACGCCTAGAAATTCTGTCCAAAAAAATTATGAACAGAATTGTTGACCAAGAACAGTCCTGACAAAGTCCAACACCCACAGGAAACAAGTCTGACTTATTGCCAGCAATATGGAACAAGCTCTCGCTGCAGTTGTACACAGACTGAATGGCACGCAACAATGGGCCAGACACCCCATACTCCCACAGCACCTTTAACAGGATACCCCCAAGGACGCGGTTGATTGCCTTCTCCAAGTTCACAAACCTCTTGTAGACTAGATGGGCAAACTCCCACGCACACTCAGATATCCTCAAGAGAATGAAGAGTTGGTCCAGCATTCCGTGACCAGGACGAAAACCACATTGTTCCTCTTTAATCTGAGGTTCGACTAATGGACTGCCGCTCCTTTCCAGCACACTGGCATAGACCTTACCAGGGAGGATGAGGAGTGCGATCCCCCAGTAGTTGGAGCACACCCTCCGGTCTCCCTTCTTAAAGATCAGGACCACCACCCCGGTCTATCAATCCATTGGCACCGCCCCAAATCTCCTCATGATGGTGCGGAGGCGTGTCACTACCTCTGTGACTGCACCCCAATAACAAAACACCATTTGGGTTCAGATCAGGTAGGTCGTTCCTCCCAGTCACGCCCGTCCAGGTCTCACTGCCCACGTGAGCACTGAAGTCTCACAGGTGGAGTCACTGAATAGGTACCCTCGAGCCTTTAATGCAGATTGCTGACACTTGGGTTCTTGTTGCCGTCCTGTATTGCGATGTTTGGACTCACCACACTGACTGATTTGGTTTCTGATACTCTTTGTCCTTGTTTAGGGGTCTGGATGCAGGTTGTCACTAAGGTGCTTTCATTCTTGTTTATTTTATTCTTTTATTTATTTTTTGTAAAGGGGAAGAAAATAAAAATCTTATGATGAGTTGGGATTACTACATTAAATTTGAAGGGGAACACATGCATGCCTTCACAAGAGTATGAACATGGGGACATATGTGCACAGGGACATGCAAGCATGAGTACACACACACACACACACACACACACACACACACACACNAAAAAAAAAAAAAAAAGGGCCAGTGATATATTAAAACACTACCAACCAACAGATACCCCAGCCTGTAGCAGATAGCATAAATGATTTTCAATGGAACAATGGAACAATGGAGCTTCAGGTTGTGCAGGGGTGTCAAACAGCAGCTGGCTATGTGGAGATGTTGCAGCAGGCATCCCTGATGACTGAGGGCCCTCGTCTGTGTGGTAATGTCTGGGTTTTTCAACAGGACAATGCTGCAGTTCACAATGCCCGCCTGACAAAGGACTTCTTCCAGGAGAATAACATCACTCTTTTGGACCATCCTGCATGT
>JASGAU010408006.1:6756-22533 GCA_030220045.1 Australoheros facetus
CCCCAACAAACCTCTCCTTCTCTTTCTCCCCCTCTCTTCATTCTTCTTCTCCATTACACATTTTTCAGCAATGCATCCCTAGCACTTTGCTGCACTTTCCTTTCCCTCTTTTCTACCTCCCCTGCCATCAGACCCTCCATCCATGCATCCACTGTCATCCCCAAACCGCCACTTCTTCTTTCCAGTTCTGCTCAACTGCAGTCAGAAACTAAAGCAAAGTGACATCTCAATAGTAAATCTACTGCTTGTAAATACAGCTCTCAGTGACTAAGAAACAGTAGGATGGCACACTGTGAGCTCTCATTGGTCATAATGGCACAGTTATGAGGCAGCAAAATATGGTAATCACAGCCAATATGCTGTGATGGTGTTGATATAACTATGGTTGTAAAATGCAAAATGATTATTCAAAGCTCAGGGGACACCTTAGTGAATCCCAAATGCCAAGTGTGGTATAAACCCACACAAAAATGGATGGATTTTTCCAGAAGCTGGATTCTTAGTGTAATTTCACAATTCACTGTTTCTCCACCTTAGCTATATCTGTTTCCTTACAATTCAGCAGTTGCTGAAAGGCACTAAATCTGACCTCCCCTTGGAGTGTTTCAGCAGCTTGATAGGCAAACGAGTAAAGAAGAGGGAGAGGACAGCTTGGAAAATAGGGGGAGAAAAGGACACATATGCAGAATTTGACCCATGGTGGGGGTTTTAAAATAAAAACCATTACTTAGAATTAAAGCTGTTTTTGATGAACATGACATAGACTCATGGCACATTCAACATGGCGGTCATGCCTGCAGGTCAGAACTCATGTACAAGGGGCAGAACCTGGGTGAGGTCTTATGTGGGGGCCATATTGTGAACACCCATAACAGTGTGGAGATGAGTAAAGAAGAGAAATGTGAGCTGGTGTGCGACAACAAAAAGCTCAGCAGAGAAGAGAGTAAAGCGGGCGAATCCTTGTGTCTGGGTGAATCCAGGAGAAGTGTTACATCCACCTTATTGCAGATGACCTTCCAGTTGCAACGCTGCCACACATTCACTGGAAAGACATCCAGTTTGAACATGGTTACAGACTGGGCTTTTTCAATAGGGATTATTCTCCCCATGTCTGCGTGGGTTCTCTCCCGGTACTCCGGCTTCCTCTCAGAGTCCACGCGTTAGGTTAAGCTGAGATTCTAAATTAGCCATACAGTAGTTATGAATATGGTTTACGTTATCCCTCTCTAGCCCTACAATGGATTGGTGACCTGTCCAGGGTCTACCCCACCTCTTATCCTATAACAGCCGTGACAGGCTCCAGCCAAAACTGTGACCCTGAATTGGATAAGCAGAAGAAAATTGACAGATGGATGATATTCTCTAAGACTTTATATAACTGGTGTGGCAGTGCTGTCTCCACTACATAATTAACAAGTTCATTCTGAAAAAAAAAAATCACTACAGCAATAAAAACTAATAACAGCAGATGACAAGAAAAAGCATTTATGCCATTATTATGCAGCATAAATTGCTTTCAGATTGTTTCAGTAAGACCGATTTCTTTAACTTCAGAAAAATGAGATGACTCATTCTTCCTCTTACAAATGAAAACTTAAAGAAGGCAAAAGGCAACAGTGTTCAGTTCAATCAATTTTCCTGTATGAACATAATGGATATTATTCAGTTCCTAGCCTCAGTGATAACTTGTGATTTTTGTTCAAGTAAGTTTCAGCATTTAACAAAGTTACATATACTTACAAGATAAATGCAGCCTACCAGCAGCAAAAATAAAGAGAGCTATGGAGAAATGAGCAACATGACTCCTTAACATTTGTCGTGTTGCAAATGATAAGTTTGCTAACATTACTATGCCTAAATTATCATACCAAGTAAGCCTATATATAGATGCAACTTTGCATTTGTCAGAGGAATATGCGTTTCTTCCTTCAAATGATGCAGTTTTGCTTTAATTGATGTTGACTGAAGTTCTGTAAAAATATTGGATGATACAGAAGCCAACAAACCCTGAAGCAGAGCAAAGGTTGCTTTTCTTCTGCACTTCAGTTTTTAACTGTTATTCTTCTCAAACAGGCTTCCTGTTTGTCCTCAAACCAGAATACAATAACAAACTCACTGACTGAAAATATCGACAAGTGCGATTTTCTGACTTTATACTTTGGTCACTCAGAAATAAATATATCTAAAGGGCAATGACATAAAATGGCAAACAAACCTTTCAAGATAAAACATAATTAACCACACGAGACCGCTTCCTTTCTCACACCAGATGACCAGTAAATAAAAGGATTAGGGTGTGAAATGGTCCGGTCCGTATGGTGCCGGCGCTAACATCTGCCTGTTTTTCTGTGGCAAGGCCGAGGTGCTCAGTGTGACACAGGGAGGTTTTTATTGAGCCAGTATGCCATTTTGGGAATATGGGAGGTGGGGTGGGCCAATAACTGTTGCTGCAGGAGCCACCGGGGACACCTGACATGCTGGATTAGTTGGCCGAGTGCTCCTCTGACACTTTTTGTCTGCTCTCTGTCCATCAAATACACACACACACACACACACACACACACACTGTACTATGTGATGCGCACAGACAGACGCATGCACTGTCACACGTAGACTCAGACATGGACCACAACACCCACAGACACACAGACTCCCTGAGGACTACAAACATCACTTCGTGGGACGTCAGGAGACGTGTTGCTTAGCCGTCGAATGTGCCTGACCCGTGACGACCACATTCGCTGTCAACATCTTGTCTCTCCAAATCATCACCTCGAAATGGACTTCTGTTTAAAAGCTTGCTGCTGGCAAGCCCTTTGTGAGTAAAGCAATGCAAAACCTTCAGTCATCTCCAGACATTTTGGACTGGGGCCACTTATAGTGCGCAAAAAACATGTTTTTGTCAGAATAAGATACAGAAAGGTAACCTGTCACTGTCTTTCTCATGAGAAATGACGGATCTACATTCGCTAGTTTACCTTCACCGTCCTTGTGGCCTCATCCTCTGGGAGCTTTTACCAGGCCATGGTTTAGAGGCCCTGAAATCCCACATGCTACTCTCTATATGCACACAGAGTCAGACAGGGTTCAGAACTGCAAACGTATCCTGAGGAGACTGCTTGATATGGGTCACAAAAATTCCCTCTGGGGAAGGGGATTTCACAGGAAAGTGCACTTCCTTGTTTTGTTAGCGGGACCAGACAAATATGGTACCTGTTTCATCCACCGGATACATCATTGCAGGCATTTTTCATGACTTGTTCTATTTTTCTTGAAATCTGGTCTACAGCGACAGCATAAGATGACATAAGTTTTCTGCTGGGACAACACAGCAATGACACTGCATATTGTAAGCGTCAAGAAAATGAAGCAGGTTTGAATGCATTCCCAAACTGTGAGCATAAAGTATTTTGTCCTATTTAGAGAATCAGAAGATGTCTAAATCTCCAATCTGGGTCATGGGAACGTGTTTCAACAGGGGACCTCCTTTTTCTTTCTCTACCAAATATAACATCACTTTCTCTCTCCCTTTATGCACCTCATGTGTCAGTTAGGAAGTTGCAATCCCAACACATCCGTCACTCACTCTCTCCCTCTGCACACTCCTCCGCCCTTTTGTGCCTAATCCTCATCCGAAGTTTTGGTTTCCTAATGTGTAACATGTCTTCCCCCCCACCACCACCATCAAAGCTGGTGCCCAAAAAAGTTAGAGTGTAATTAGCTCACATAAATGAAACCACGCTATTCTACAANCCCCCCAACACCACCCGCCCGACGCCTCTCATCTCATCCGTTTCCTTCCCCGAGTCTTTATAACCTCCTAAAAGTTCCAGCCCCTGGCAGACAAGCACAAAACTCATCAAATAAACTAACAAACAAAAACAAAATAACACTCTTCAATTCTTGATTAGCACAGGAAAAGGAAAGAAATGTTTGATGAGGACAACGAGCACGGCGAGGAGGGCGGAAAGCAAGAGGAATAAAAAGAATACGATATGGGATGTGCATTAATGTTTCTTGATGAAACAAAACATAGATTTGGATGATGACACTCGCAGGCGGCTCAGCCGTTATTTTCTAAGCAGTTTGTGCTATTGTTAGTTGAAGGCTCCTTTTTTTGGAGTGTGCGCTGTTGTGAAAAGGGCTGCATTTCCATCATAATAACAACTGAAAAGAGTGAACTGTCACACGGCACTTCCTTTTCTGGCTGTGATGTATTCCCCTCAGTCTGGCCTCGCTGTGTTGATGGATGAGCAAGAGAATATGCTTCTCGCAATGCCAAAACAAAGCTTCAAAATATGGGATCACTGCTGTGACAGAGAATGTCACAGTCCCACTGCTCTATATGTCAACAAGAGTAAATATCATGACCACATTAGCAACTCTCTCCCTGCAGTTTGAAACAATGATGATACATAGGCGCTGCTTTTAGACAATAGGAACAGAACGCATCGATCGGACGGCATCAGTGTGGAATAAAAACACTGGTCCTGCTCGGTGCAGCATAGTTATAATGGGAACACAAAATGTCTTCCTTTGAACAACCATGAACAAAAGGGAAACACACTGGAGAGAGAAATTAAGTGAGCGCTTCAGCATAATCAAAAATAGCTTCATATTTCATGCTGAAATAGAATACTATGATTATGGTTAAACAAAGAGTGGGGGAATGAACGCACTCCCAGCAGTGACTCATCGGGTGTTTGCCCTCGTTTAAAGTCTGCATGTTTAATGATGTTACACCCGTGTTTATCTTGAAGCAGAGGCACGAGTTAAAAAACACCTCCACACTTTCCCAGCTTGAGGTTTCCTCCCTGTTTATCCTGTCTAAAAGCCTTGCTCAATAACCATACGTGGCTGGCATACTCACGTTGGGCTGGCCTCCGTTCACTGCTGGCTTCACAGTGCCAGGAGCTAAGATGGCAGAGTAACCACAGAGAGCTGGTTGCTCTTAGATGAGGACTGCTTGCCTCAGGAAGGCTATTTGGCTCTTCCTGTCTTTTAGTACTGGACTTAATCACCAGGAATAATGCAGGCAGTCTCTAAATATGAATGTCATAATGAATAAAACAGAATGTGTTTCTTTAGGAAAAAAAATCACTTTTAGTTCCACATGTGGGGGCTGATGTAATGAATATTTCATTTCCAAAGCTCCTTCTTTCTCTCTCCACTTTGTTACCCAGCTTATCAGAAAATTCTGACCTGTGAAGGATCTAATCCAAGACTGACAGTTCCCTCCCTCCCTCAGTCCCTAGATCAAACCCTCTGTTCCTACCTGAGGGGAAACGTTCAATGACTGGCTGGTTGTCCACCTGTAGTGTGGCATTGCCACCACTGCGTGTAAATCGCACCACGTGGTATTTGCCGTCGCTCACCATCACCGCGCTCTCCTCGATGGTTATGTCGTCTGTTCCCACGTTGAAGATCACTCCGACCTTTCCCCGTTCCTAGAAAACAGCGGTTGATATATTGTCAGACAAATGTGCCAGTATACAGAAAAAAGTATAAGAAGGTTCAACCAGATGGTCCAATGCAGTTCATGCATTCATGGGTTTGGTCAATTAAGATCTCCAATTAAAGGATGTAAATGTTTTAAACATTCAGACTCAAACACGATCTCAACAACTACTCACTGTTATCTTTACTTGCATTGTTTTTTTTTAATATAATGAACCTACAGATACCCCATTGAGCATAGCTAGACTCCAGCTGGGACTGCATAATTAAGATGTTAATAAATAAAGTCTTTTCTGTTTGTGAATGCATTCCATTGACGGAAGCAATTGAACTGTCAACTAAACAGCAGTCACCCTGAAATATAGTTAAACTGCAGTTATCCAGTCACGTAAAAACCCATGCTAATAGAGTAATATGCTTGTTCTTTTGTTGTCCTTTGGCAAAAATCAAAAGATATTTTTCTTCAGTCAACACAAAAGGCCCTGACTGCCTGTAGTCTGATGGCACTCTGAGCATCAGATCCCACACACACCAGCCTGGTAAGGGGAACAGAGTACTTGCCGAGGACTCAGGCACCTTTAGTATTCATCAACCGGGTGACCCCCCCCCTCCCCTCTCCCATCTATTAGTGTTGACAGCCGCCCACTGCTTCGAGTTTATTACAGTCAACCGCCTACTCTACTCTCTTCTCCCGCCATCTCTCTCCTCTCCCTCTGTGATTCCTGTCCTCAGTCCCAGGAAAGGTCAAAGTCATTTACAGAGTTACAGTCTGCCAGAGAGCCATAGAACAAGGGTAAGAGAGAACGAGAGAAACAGAGGACACATCAGACAGCACGACTGCATGCAAGTTCTCTGTCTGACAGTAAAACCACTGTTGCAGTTTTGCACAGCTATAAGACCCAGCTCTGGTAACTGTTGCCCACCCCACAGACGGCAGCACTTCCTGATTGTCACAATAGGTCAAGCTCATTTGCAGGTGGGGTCACATTTGCACACTGCTATCTGCTCACTGCAGCTACAACTTCATTGATTCCTTTACCTCATTAGTTATGTGCATTTATTTTGCCACTTTCCATATGCCAAGATATTCAGAGGTGAACCTGTGGCTTTTGCTTGCAGCAGTTTTCCATTATTCATGGCTGATTAAGTATTTTAAAAAAGAAAATAAGACACCCCTAATGTTAACAGATCTTAAAATAGCAAGTTAATTGAGTAAATAAGTGCAAAGGTTGTACAGTAAGTTAATGATCAGTATAATCAGCCAAATTTATGTGCATCTTAACTGCTCTTTGCTGCTGCGTAAAGTTGTTATAGTTTTCAGCCAAGGCCACGTTACAACCATGCACTGATGTCAGCCGTGATTAGGATATTAATTGAGCATGCTCTCAAATGGTGGTGCAAAATGTTGGGTGTGATTAATGCTTTACAGGGATCAACAGAATATAAGACACAGTTGAACAGCCAGCGTAAATAAGAGGAATCAGTGTGGAAGTCAACAGGAAGCAGAGCTTAGCTGTCCTACATGAAGCTCATAATGAAGCTGGACCTGCACGAAATTGATGGACTACTCTTTAGATGAACTCATTCTGCAGGGAAGCTCGGATAGCTCAAATGGCAAAGTGCTTCTCAGGCACTTAATCAATTGATTCATGTTATAGACTGACCCTCACTGTCTTCCTGCCCACTCTCCTTGTGAATGCCAATATCCAATATTCTGAAGATCCTAAGATATGAATATGAATACTGTCATAGAGCAATTAGTGAAGTGCACATGAATGAAGATTTAATCAAAGCTTTGACTACTGATGCCCTTTAGACATTGCAGCAAGAAAAACAAAATGGAGGGGGGGGGGGTTGAGTGAAATGCTTTTGGATCGAGCGGAAATGCCGGGATCATCTCCATTACAGCCCACGCACTGGGAAGCTTAGAATAATCATAACACCTTTGCTTGGAGAATTAATTCAATTTGCCAGAGCGAAGCAGAATGAATCCATGCTATTACAAGTGAAAAGCAGAAGGGAGTGAATTTGAGTGATATTTACAGAGAGATTAGCATTTGTGTTCCGCAACATTAGAGTTCTTCCCGGTGCTGGGGGAATGTATTGAGCCCATTACGGTGGGAAGCCGCTGGGAACCAGTGCTTTTTTAAAAATGATTTTAGTGTAGCAGTAATGACATTTTAATGGCCATTTCCCTTAAGCGAACATATCTCTGGAAACAGAAGGGAAAGAAAAACTCTTTGAATGACTGGGAGCAGTCAAGCCTGCAACACTGAAATGAAAGGACTAGTAGGTAACTTACAATAAACCCTGGCTGCTCTTTAAACACCACAGCTTCTCAACTACCGCTTAGCAGTCCTTAATCTGCTGCAACTGTCAGCTAATGTCAGCAGCAAGAATGTTAGGTTTTCCTCTTTTATCTGGAGGTTAGCTTGTCTTACTTTTCTTTCTGTGGGTAAATCAATGGCGTAGGGAGGGGGTCCAAAGCAGACTGGAAGGAAGGAGCTCTAATTCATGGAATATTTTCAATTACATCTGATTTAAGCTTCAAGTGCCTGAAGAGGACTGGATCAGAGTTACTGAGATTTAATTAAATATTCAAAGATCTACAATGGTGGGGAGGCGGGGTGGTTGTATGAAGTACCTAAAACAGAATAAGTTTCAACTTTAACCAAAATGAGTTTTGGTGCTGAGGCGTTGAGTTTCACAGAGAAAGGTTTTATCTAGGGACCAGAGAGTTATGTTAAAGTAATATAATATTCAAGAGGAAATCTTTGATTTTTTTTTTTTTTTAAGCACAAACTTGCTGTTCTTGCCAAATAGCTGAGATCTTAGAACAACAAGAAGATGTTTTTCACCGCATAAACTGCTGATCAGCTTCCCACACAACAAGTAAGCTGATAGAGTTTAGCCACCAATAAAAAAGTTTCTGTAATCTTCTCGTTAGAGTCTCTCCTTCCTTTTTTTCTCAAAGACAAAGAAAATTGACTTTGGAATTCTGCACAGCAGCCGCGGCAGAGAAAGAGCAGTGCGGAGTGCATTTCCTTCTGAAATATTTCAACATGACCTTGCGGCGTGCGCGAGCGCGTCGAGGTAAACGCTGCTGTCGGGAGTGGAATGAGAATGAGGCAGAGGCTGCAGCTGGCGTGTATGTGTGTATCAGGGTTATCAGGCAGCCTCAGCAAGCCCTCGCCGATCACGCCGAGCAGAAAAGGAAGCGCGAGAGGAGGAGGAGGAGCAAGGGGCAGAGAGAAACACTGAGCGATAAAAGGACAGTGGGAACCTTGATGATCCTCCAGGGCTTCAAGGTGCTTTGAGATCAAAGCTCCTTTTGAAGGTGTCGAGATCTTGTTCTTTCTCCCGTGCACATGCTGGCAGTCAATTAAGAAAAGGAAAAATAGACAAAGGGAGGGGATGCGAAAGCATTTTTGAAGAGATTTGTTTCTTTCTTTCATTTCTTCCTTGCCTGCTCAGTCATCCTGTTTTCTAACACACCCTACAGCTTCATCTTTACACACATCTGCTACTTGATGTATTTGCATTTCCTCAAAGTCTTTCTGAATCTCTTGCTTGGATCTGATACATAAATGCTAAACAGGCAAGTTAGAAAGAGAAAAACAACAGAGATGCAACTGCTGGAAATTGGATTCAGCAAAACTGTGGCAGAGACAGTTGCAGTTGTTTAAATCAGTCGAGATATTTTGCATTTTGCTGCATCAACTCGCCTGGAGAAATGGTCCGGAAACACGGCTGACCAGTTCAGGAATTTGCTGGTTTGATTGATTTCATATTAATACTCCTCTGGCTGTTGGAAATGCAAACTATTCATCAGCTTCTCTCTCACTTCCCCAATAAGGATCTATCACAGGCTGTATCTGCTTGAGCTTAACTTGACGTGCCACTCTAAGTGTGCAGAGCTGCAGTATGTATTAGTTTATCAGCCAGTAGAGCAGCATGGACAAAAAACAAAAAGAATGATAAAGTGATTTTAACTGGATGCCCAAAGAAAAAGCAATCAGTTCTTATATATTTATGTAAACATATATCTGACACATCCATGTAGTGTAGGGTAGCCTAATATTTCATAGAGCTTGAGCTAAGCATTTGAACTTATATGCCAACTCTGTGCATTAATGAGAAATTTCCTATGCGATTTGCAATTATGAACTAATATTGGTGAATTTTTTTTTTTCTAAAATATCCCACAGGCTTCTGCAACTGATACCCCAACATGCGATATCTCTGCATGTTCCTTTTGAGTTTAATTCCTGCGCTGTATGGCTAATCAGCTTGTCAACATGTATGCATAACGCCTGCGAGTGGAGATCGGCTGTGGCATCTGCTACAAGGAGAACAGTATAGCGGGGCTAATCTTCCACTCAGAAACTGCAGCGTTATGTAAGGAGCAATATGTGGTTGCATAACATGTAGACTTCTTGCCGGCTAAATCATCCACTGTCCGTTTACCGAATGTCTTCAAAGTATCTGCGACAGAAAGAGGAAAATGCTGAGGGCCAGCAGCCATTTTGAATCAGTAAACTGTTATGCAGCGTACAGATTTCATGTCTTCCCTTAGCGCTCACCTCAAATGGCACAGTGCTGTCGCAGACGGAGCTACGTGTGTCATTTTGATTTGGTTCATGTTGTGAAAAGAGGAAGGCAGCGACAGAATAGTCACTTTGCAGAGATGTGGTTGGTTTCCGTTACCACACCTTCTCTCTGTGTCTGCTCGGCTAACATATTTGAATGTGCTTGCTGTGATCTCTGGCAGTCACCTTGAGCACCTCATCTTAACAGCACTTCATATCCTCTTCCATCTCCACCTCCTCCTTTTCTTTGCCTTCTTATTTCCAACAATGGTCACGGCTATCAGGCACATTTGCACTGCAAATGACGAGTGGCTACTCTAACTGTGAATCTCATTGAAAAATCGATGACTTAGACAGATGTGATGTGGGTGTGTGTCTGTGTGTGCGTGTTTGTATAGATGTGTCTAAATCTCCTGTCAGAGCATGACTCATGGTGGGCTTGCCTATTTGTCCCGGAGTACACACACACACACACACACACTGGCAGCGAGCCAAAATACTGCAGAGGAAAGCAACACTGAACATACTAAGAAGGAGAGAGGAAAAAATAAATCAGCCAAAACACCATCCTCTATAATCCTGATTATGTTGCCACTCTCAACAAAAACAACTCATACTCACATATAGTACGTACTGAGATAATGATGTACCACTGAGACTGCTGATGGACGGTGTCCTTCAGCACAATACCATCAGGCCTGTAGGTCCGAATCACACCTGACCCGCTCACTTTGGCTACCAAAACACACACACTTGTGTGCAAACATGGGAATGTCCTTGAGTGAGGCTGGCACCCTAACACACCATGGCCTTGTTTACAGAGCTGCCAAGAGCCCATGGATATGCACACTGTCACAGGAACGTCTGTTTGCATTATCCTTGTGATCAGAATCCAAATGTAGGAACAAAGCATCTGATGATAGGTTGTATTCACACTCTGCCACAGCTGTCATTTGAATTTTTTACTTTTCCTGCTATCGAAAACTTATAGAAAAACAAATCATACTACATGCCCTTGTGGAACAGGTAAGCCCACAAACTCCATGCAGACAAATAACTGTTTGTTATTAGATCATGTGGCACAGCTACACCCAATCACACAGGTTTGAGAGAATCCACTGATATTAATTGACTTTGGTCACAAATTAGGATTAAACCAGCATCAACTGATTTTTCAGCCATTTGTAAGAATCTGTAAGGGCTATAACATGTACAGGGCTGGCACATTGTATTACTGAAGTAAACATGAGCTGTAATCAAAAGGTTCTGTGAACTGGCCCATGAAAAACTAATGCAAATTTGGCCATCAAGGTTGTTTTCTCAGGAATGACTGGACTAATTCCAGCTTTGCAGGGTATTTTCAGATCACTCAGTGGGAGTTTAATTCTATTTCCTTATACTTGTTCCTCTGTGATGCAGGCTGGATTGCTTCCAAACCGTGACCCTTCAACTTGAATTTCATTTTGGGGAAGACGAAAAACTCATAGGGAGGCAAATCTGGTGACTGGGGCAGGTGGTAATCCAAAATGTGTGACCAAAAAACTAATTTCAAAGCTGTGCAGATTTGCATGAGACGATGATCTTGAAGGGGGATGTGACCAAATTTAAATCAGGTATATTTTCTTATTTTATTGTACTACTTCCCAAATGTTTTAAATCACAGCTTATATGTATTAAGGTACAGGCGGGCGACAAACTGAACTATTGACCCCTACAGAACTGATATATAGTGGCTCTGTTTTGCTGTGAGGAAAAAATCTGTCTTGATGGGAGTGGTCTTTTCTTGGATCACAATCTCCTCATCTACATGGCATGAGGGGTCACTGATTGTTTTTAAGAGGATAAAAATGATGTGAATGATATGCTTTCACCTTCATAATGACCAGATCTCAACCCACTGGAACACCTTAGGGAGATTTTTAAATATCTTTCAGATGGACTTCAATGGTGACAGTGAAATTCCACAGACTTGTAGGACTGTGCTAAAAGCTGCGTCCACATGGGAAGCAATTTGTTCATCACTGATCACCTTGTTGCTGATGGTTAGTCACTAGCAGACTCTGGTTGCTTAGGTAACCCTCTAAGGTCATATGTCAGTCAGCAATATTGGTAATCACTTCAATCACACACCTCAAAGTTCAAATTTTTAACTCCATGTTGCCAGTGTTTGTTTCGGTAATAGCCACTTGTCACTGAGTTTCTATTGAGTTTTCTGTGGTCTCTGGTTGACACTTCACTGCAAATTGCTTCATGTGTTGACGCAGCTTAAGCTAAGCACTCCAAAGCTGTTTTGGCAGAACACAGTAGCCCAACACGTTACTAAGGCTCTATGTAGCTACTGCATGTAGCGATAAAGAGATCTGCAAAGTCCTTTTAGATTAGATCCAATTGCCATATAAAATTTTGATTCTAGCAGTTACAGTATGTCAGATGCTATTTGTAATTTACAGACTGCACCAAGATCAGCCTCCCCCACAAAGACGCTTGCCTAAGGGTATCAAACTCATCTGAACTTTTTTGTTATACTAAAGCATCTCTAACCAGTCTTCCAGACATTACCCTTTCTGTTCAGGTTTTTTCCAGCTGAGAAGAGCGTCACATGTAAATAAAATGATAATCTTAAAGGATCCATCAAGAGTGACCCTTCTGTCTTTCACTACTTAATCATAGGAAAAATGAATAAATCACAGAGGCGGTATGAAGGTAATATGCTACCTTAGCGCTAAAATAGAATCATCATTTACCACTCAGTCGCACTAGCCACCAAAGAGATGTGTAAAGGTAGATTAAATTTATCAAGATGCCAAAGTGAAACCCGAACATTTCAAAGAGCAATGTCAAGGGCCTTTTCCAGTCACTAACCAGAGATGGATGGAGGACGGAGGAGATAAAGCAGACAGAGGAAGAAGGTGGAGGATGACAAAGCACAGGAGTAAGAGAAAATAGAGAAGGGCAGCATGAAGCGGTGATACCTTTTCTTTTTTTTTTTTTTCGTCTTATCGTTGTAACAAAAAGGGAATGTAAAGAAATAAAAGTGGGAACTGGGGAAAAGGATAACGTGTTTGGAGTAGCAGCGATGAGTGAAGCTAAGGGTGATGTGGTGGTGGGGGTGGTGATGGGGATCCCTTGAGGCAAAGCCAGAAAAGAATCTCTGTTACTCTGATAGTAGAAATCAATGTCCACACACCTCCATGATTCATCGCTTTCACCACAAGCAGTGGTAGGCCCAGACATGGATATTTTTCAATTTTGGTGACTTAGTTTGGAACAAGGAAGCTATAAAACTTTATTTATAGAGCACTTTTCATACAATAAAGACACAACTCAAAGTGCTGCACACATTAAAAATAGAACCCCCCCTCCTCCTCCCATCACCCCTCTGTCCCTACACCCCCACCTAGACAAGACCAATAAAGTTTCCAATTCACATTGATTTCTCCATTCTTGTCTCTTTCTTTGCATTCAATTTGCTTGCGCCAGCTCCCCGTAATTATTCATCAGTTCATTTAACTTGAAGATATACCAGTAATCCCCACCACAAAACCTCATTCTACTGAATACTTTTTCTGGGAAAAACCAAAGCAATAACTGAAATTGCTTTTTTTTTTTTTCTGGCTTTGTACAGATATTAGAAACTTGGCAAACTAAAGAAGCAGGAGTTTCTGAATTCTATATTAAATAATGATAACATTTCTATTGATTTTATCTTTGCAATCCTGGTTCCAAACCTGGCAATAAAAATGTGAAATAGTGAAATAAAACTAAAATGGCAATTCAGTCATTAGCCCAGTAAAACCTTATTTTCTATATAGAACTTTGTGCAACAATTAATGCGTGTTGCCTCATCTTCAGGTATCTCCAATTATCATTTCTCTCACTTTGGCTTGTAACCATCCTTTCCTTTTTCTCAATTTTCTAATCTGTCTGCCCTCATCAAAAGCTCTTTTACTCCTCAGAGGCTCATTACTGAGTTGACGGGAGCTACTAACATAGGCTTGGTAGAATCCAATTGATCCACGTGCTCTCGTGAATGATCTCACAGAAAGAACTGACACTGAGAGTACTCTGTGTCTGACACAAAAAGGTGCATCAACTCCAAACAAAATGGGTTTGTAGCTCATTCCTGTCTGGGAGCCTAAACCTAGTCAGCAAACTGTGAAATGAGATAGCTGAGTCCTTGAATAGTGTGCATAATCTGTCTTTTGTTTAGTAGCTTTGTACTATAATAATCCTTTCTGACATTGTCTGGGTAAATTTAGTGGTATTAATTGTATGTTTTACTTGATGCTCTAACAAGGTCAAAAATTTATGAAGGTAAGAGTTAATCATTGTAATTGTGCTGTTTATCCAAACTGAATCATGAATCTGGATTAATAAAAGTACATTTTTGGGGTTGTAGATGGAACAAATCAGTAAACTTATTCCATCAAAAGCACTACTTTCAAAATCCTTACATGTTGACTAGTAATCAACCTCAAAATACGTCATACATTATAGCCCAAAACATAAATCAAATGAATGCATTTGCACAGTAAAATGTGTCAAACTGAGCTCTACAAAACCTGCCTGAAATCATGAAAGCAAAATAAGCTGGTTTCAGAGCAGGAGGTAAGATGAATATACTCTAAGTAAAAGAAAGATGGTTCAGCGATTCCTTAGATCACAGATGGTTGTTCCCTTGTCATGTAAATGGCCTCAGAGTGTATCTTTCACAATGCTGTTATTGCAGCCATTCCCCAACTCTCTGTGAATGGCACTCATGGTCACTGATCGACAGTCATGACAGTTTGCATTTTAACGATCATGAAACTGAGCTCACAGCCCCATTGTTAGACAGTGGTGCTAGTTTTAGTTGTTATGCAACCGCACCGTTTAGAAGGCCGGGGAAACCTGCATTCAGCTGAGGCTGAAGAAGTCGCTCGGGTGAGCGATGAAACGTTTCTCCCACTGAAAATGATACATCCACACGAACAGATTCAGCTTTCTGGGATTTCCTTACCTGGATGACTAAGCATGCATCGAAACATTGTCTACCTACTGTATCTTAGTTAGCAAGCTGCATCTGTAATTCATCACGGCATTACACAGGACGTTTATTTTGGAGGGCAAATTACAGGCTTACAACAAAATGTAAATACTGAAAAAACTGAACAACAGATTCCTCAGAGTGCCTTTCACTACAGCTGAACACTGAGCAGCTGCCACCCACCTCTCACTTCTGGTGGCCACACCTTTTCTTACCTTTTAACCCTTCAAACTTTTTGTTCAATTGTTCTGAACAGAATAATTTCTGCTTTAAATTTGGGCATTTTAACATGGGAATCTGTGGAGACTGAGACTTCTGGAGCCAGCCTCCAGCGCACATTAGAGGAACTGACAGTATTGCATTAGCTCAATTTTTCTGCCCTCGAGTTTAGACCTAAACCTCTGGTCAGACCAGAGGAAGAACACCAATATGGGATGTTGTGTTTGAAATGAATACACCTCCTAGACATTTCAAACAAAAAGCATATTTTTCTTCTTTGATGAGTGCGACATAGCACCTAATCAGATCTGAGGTGGAAGTCAGATTGGATCCATGTAGAACAGGGATCCTCAAACTCCAGGCCTCGAGGGCCGGTGTCCTGCACCTTTTAGATGTGTCTCTGTTTCAACACACCTGAGTCAAATATAGAAGTCATTAGCAGGACTCTGGAGAACTTGACTGCATACTGAGGAGGTAATTCAGCCA
>JASGAU010408007.1:6656-29950 GCA_030220045.1 Australoheros facetus
CAACAGAAAGTAGTAACAAAACTTTCAGGAGGCACCTTAACTAAACCTTAGCTCTTATGCAATGTGGAAACACTGCTTGCAACATAATGCTTTGAAGTCTCTGATAAATCATTTAGGCTTACCCCATAAGATGCATATGGAACACACTGTGACCGCTACACAAACAATTTAATCCACATCTCTGCAGCTCACAGATGGGCAGATTTTCTCTATAGATTAGCAGCCACTCTGATGGGACGATTACTTCCTAAGGTGAATTTCCACCAGCTGATCAAAGAGAATCAAAGGCATGTTATAGATCAATGATGCTAATGTCTCTCTCAGTTTACAGCACAGCTTAGTTAGAGCCTGTGTGGTCGACACTGCACAGCAAGCTAGATTTCTTCTAAGTGTACACAAAAATGCAGACCACTCTAGCACTGGCCTATCTACAGCCTGTAGCTTTGCTGCTGTGGCTAAAACTGGTGGCCACAGTTTTAGGTTTTCTTATTCTGACAGATATAAAGGGTAACAATTTATGTAATTAAATGGAATTTACCTAAAAGTGTGACTCTGAGAATAGCTATTATCTCTATGCATTTGCACGGATAAAACGAATATATTTATAAAATTCTTTCAATCTTTATTCACAGTTTGTACAGTCATGATTGGTTATATGAAGATCAGATTTTTTGCATTTGAATAATCAGAGTGCGAGACGGAGAAAAGGGAAAGTAGAAACAGACAGTGAGGATGAGAGAGGAGCAAGGATGAGAACGAAAATCACACAGACTCTGTTGTTCTCTGTCAATGTGCCAAACACTCCTCGTGACTCTGTGTTATCCCAGTTGATGCTATATGGCACTGCAATCAAGCCTGGCAGCTGTGAAGCTGTGCAGCATTGATTTATGGCAATTGAAAGCTCACCTAAGCACAATAGAAGAGCTGCTTCACTTTGCAACAACTCCAGAAAGAAACTCATAAAATGCAGACTGCTCTATAGCCCTAAGCATGATTTTCAACATACATTTACAAACAAAAACACACTCAAAAGAAAAAATAAAAGATTCCTGGCCCTCATAAACATGAAGCAATAATTCTAAGTAAAATCAACTAAAATATATAGAATCAAAGGTTTACTTATTTAAATAATCATTAAGGAAAAAATGCTTGGTATAAACTGAATGTTTACAAATTTGATAACTTTCATGTTTTACTTGTGTTTTAACTTATGTAACACAATTACATAGAAAAGTACTTCAAGTCAATAATTTGGGCATTAATTTTTTTTGAGTGTAGCATGAAAAAGGTGAGAAAGAGATGCACAGAGACAGAGGAAGCTCTCTTTTCCATTACAAAGCTCATGCTGAAAATAACAATAGAGTCACAGTTACTGTACTGCCACATCTCTTCTGATCCTCCTGTGCTCCCTGTGTGACACACTACTGGAGGTGGAGTGAACTCCCTTATGCAGAGCTACAGTATTGGCAGGCAATGGCTCTTGGGAAGTCATACATCTTAGACCCTCTTAGAGCGTGTCCTAAATAAACCCAGTTTTCTTCATATCTCAATATGTTTGCCACTGATTTCCTCCCATCCATACAAAAAAAAAAAAATCATTTGCCAAGCCATATGGGGTGCATATACAGCAGGTAACGGAACACAGTGGAGCACCGCACTCTGAGCCAAAAGCTCAGACACACAGTGATCCCAGACAAACAACACAACAAAGTGCTTACAGAGAAGTAATTCGGGCATATCTGATGTGCGCTAAGAAGTTCAGCTAAATGCCTCTAGTCATGGTTGTCTCTGGCTCACTGGGAAGAGAAGTTTCCATGCAATTAGTTCAAATAGCTTCTGCTGAGGCAAAAGGAAGAAGTGTCAGTTTTTATTGCTCAGTATCCTGTTCTGGTCCAAAGCTTCAGCGGGTATAGAGGCAGCACTGAAAGGCTTTGAGAAGACTGGAATTTATATTTCAAGTTTAGGGAAAACTTTACAAGCATTATTGTCTTTTTAAATTAAATTTAACTGCACCTGCTTACATTAAGTTTGTAAGTAATATTCATGGTCTAGCAACTATCCTTTAAGTTATGTATATAAAAAAATATAACATAAAACATATCACATCTGTATTCATAGCATTTGGAATTTGCAGTATCAATTTAAGTTACTTTAAATGTTTTACAGTATCTCAAAACCAATGGTAGCCTCCAGGAATGAAAAATTGAGCCAGTGTCCGAAACTGCAGTTCGCCAAATGGCCACTTCAAGCTTCGTCCACAACCAGCCCAATTCACTGAATGATCGGTGGATGTCAACAGGAGCAGGCAGCTAAACACGAACTGCTGCTGAATTTGAGTTCTTGAGTGTGTTTGTAGTGCTGGTCCCTTTGATAGCATTTTTCTGTACAATTATTTGACAAATACTATGGATTCCTGTGGCTTATGTGTTCAACTTTTTAAGCAGTCTAAGATGTCTGGTGGTTAGAAACATGGTGTCTAACCAGATACTTACTCTGGATGGCATTACCTTGGCCTCCAGTAACACTGAACCAGGATACGTCCTTCAATTCCCATATTAAACAAATATGTAGGACTGCTTTCTTGCAGTTGCACAATGTCTCTAAAATTAGAAACATCCTGTCTCAGAGTGATGCTGAAAAACTAGTTCATGCATTTATTACTTCTAGGTTGGACTACTGTAATTCATTTCTATCAGGTTGCCCTAAAAGCTCCCTGAAAAGCCTTCAGCTGATCCAAAATACTGCAGCTAGAGTACTGACACGGACTAGAAAGAGGGAGGATATTTCTCCCATATTAGCTTCTCTTCATTGGTTCCCTGTTAAATCCAGAAGCAAGTTTCAAATCTTTCTCCTCACATAAAAGATCTTGAATAATCAACCCCCAGCCTATCTTAAAGACCTCATAGTACTGTATCACTCCAATAGAGCACTTCGCTCTCAGACTGCTAGCTTACTTGTGGTTCCTAGGGTATTTTAAAGTAGAATGGGAGGCAGAACCTTCAGCTTTCAGGCCCCTCTTCTGTGGAACAGCTCCCAGTTTGGACTCGGGAGACAGATACCCTCTCTATTTTTAAGATTAGTCTGTGGTCACTTCTGGTGACAGCTATCATGCTCACCAGTAGAGATCTCCACTGGTCAGGCTATCTGGCTATCTTCATCTATTCTATATGTTTGTCTTCTGATCCTTCTATAAATTGGGCTCTTGCTTGCATATTAAAACAAAACTAAGGCATTCAAAATAATGTTAATAAAATCTTTATTATGAATGCTTTGATTGTTTGATCTGTTTGAGGTAAACAATAGCATGTGGGTCTTGAGGTATTTTGGTGAAAGCTAATTTTGGCACAAAATGTTGAGAAAACTTCTGTTTTTCAAATAGTTTCACACTTTAGAACGAAGACTGCTCGATGCCAAATCCTGTATTAGTGATTTATTGATTGATCGTGATTCCTCTGAGACCATCATGCTCCTCAGGGAGAGCTGAGCAACAGATGCATGCCAGGATCTGCTGTATTACATGGTTTGATTTCATTCACAACTTCTTACTCTTTCATGTCACTGGGCCACACAACTTTAAACCTTCAGTACAACCTTCAGTATACACTTGCCTGGACCAACAAGAGCTTATTTGTTACTGTTGGAATGATTACTGGTGAGTTTTTGTTTAGGATGGACCCATTACAAATGCAGACTCAATTGTTTGTAAAACTATTCATAACACTCCCAAGCATGAGTGCAAACCATGATGTGCTGCATGTATCCGTCACTGGTTTGATATGAAAAAAAGGCTTGTCTGAGAGAGAAAGCTCATATCTATGTGTATTTTGGGGGAGGTTTTAATGCCAAAAGGCCCAGAACGAAGATATCCAGGGCTATAGATATTTTGTATCACACCTTATCTCTCTGGCATTAAGTCAAGCATTGTTAATGTGCAATAAAAAATTTATCAGCACTGAAAAATAAATGAGGCAGAGTATGTGTTTGGGAACTAGCCACTTCACTGATGCAACTTTTCAATTAAGCTTTAGAAACAAGATTGCATTTAATGGCTGCCATTTAACCTCAGCAGGACTTTTATTCTTTTCTCTTTCACATATGGAAAAATATGCCACAAGGAAATGGCTTGTCAAACAACACCTACTCCCCTCAAGCCTCTTTCCTCCAAATGTTTCTGGGCCCCATAACTGTATATACTGTCCACCATGTACAGTTCTTATGTGTTTACCTCAGGATCAGTGTTAGTATAAGCGCGGAGGAAGGACATAAATTGTGCTGCTATTTCAAAGTATTGGACTGTGTAATAAATTCAAGCCCGATGGTACAGTCTTAGTGGAGAACAGTCATGGGCCAATGCTGAAACATACAGTAATGTATGTAAAGAACCTAAAGGCACTTCACGACCTGGAAATTGTTCTTCATATTTTGCACAAAATGCAAGATGGAACTGATTATTCATAAATAATTAAGCTTATCAGGAATTTGCAACTCGTGAATTTGCAATGTAAACATGAGACAACTATTAATATTTGGTCATGCTCTTGATCTTTGTTTCATAATTTCTATTCATTTGAGCACAGGGAACAGCATCAGAGCTGAGTAAATATTCAGATTCAAGCATGTATTTGCACATGTATTCTGACTGCAATCAAGTTTATAATATTATGTATTAATGTACAAATAAAACCCACTTAATTAGTTTACATTCACAAGGTGCATAATACAGCAAAGTGATTTTACTGTGGCCAACATCTACAGATGTAATATATAAGGCTATCTATCTATCTATCTATCTATCTATCTATCTATCTATCTATCTATCTATCTATCTATCTATCTATCTATCTATCTATCTATCTATCTATCTATCTATCAAAAGTCTTGAGCCGTTCATAATTCCATTAATTTTTACAAAATTCCCAACCCCACTGGCTGAGCTGCAGCCCCAAACCACAGCAGAGCCTCCACAGTGTTTTACAGATGGCTGTAGATGCTCAGTGTTATACCACTCTCCTGACCTCCTCTGTATATATATATGACGATGTGAACCAAAAGTTTAAAATTTGGGTTCCTCACTCCATAGTCCAGTTCTTGTGTAATTTGGCATCTGTCACTCTTTCCTCCCTTTTTTTTCCTTCCTTAAGAATGGTTGCTTGACAACCACCCTTCCACTGAGCCCATTTCTGATGAACAGTGAACAGTAGATGGATCATCTCTCAGGTCTTTGCTGGATTTTTGTCTTATTTCAATGGACATGACTTTCAGATACTGTTCATCTGCTGTGGATGATTTTTTTTTTTAGGCCTAACACTTCTTATTTTGTCCTCCACTTATCCAATTTCCTTAAATTCATACAGCAAAATATGACATACAGAAAAATTGTAACACCCTCAGTGTCAAACATTTTATTGGAAACAGAAGCTTTATTTTTAAACATGATCTGTGGAAGCTTAATTGTTAACAAAGTTTAACAAAGAAGGGGTAAAAGTCAGCTTTTGCTTGCTTATTCTTGTGCTGGCAGAAGGGTCTGGCATGCAGCATAAAAATGGAGGGCAGCGTCATAATGGGGCATGATGTCTTTGAGCAATGTGACTGAATATTAAAGACAAATAATTAGGAGCTTCAGGAATTCAAGGTCAGAGATAGAGTAGGTTCTTTGAATAGACGAGGTACATAAATTATGCAGGAACCCCTGTTCGAGGAGGTGTTTGAAATTTCTTTGAGTAATGATATCACCACGAGATCTTTTGTTTCTGAAGTACTTAGCATACTGCTCCATAGGGGAGGCATCCTCCTGTCTTCCAAATATATTTCAGACATTTTGAGCTGACACATCTGTGGCAGTAAACTCAGTCAGGAAAACAAAACTTTTCATCCTGTTTAGTAACTAAAAAGTCCATAAAACACTTGTACTACAATATATAATCAGTTTTTTTTTTGTTTTTTTTTTAACATTTAGAGTGAATATTGACCTGGTCACATCTCTGGTAAGTTGGTTCTCTTAAAAATGTTGTTAACATGACAGCATTCATTGATCTGGCAAAGTGCAGTTCTCTTGTTCCTGCAGTGTGTTATGAGCCTGTTAATGAGCTGGAAGATTAAATACTGAACTGGAAAGAGACAGAGGTGGCTAATGAAGCCAAGAGGGGTGACAGTGGAAAGGAGGAGGTGTTGTGTGATGGTCTAAAAATACTTCATTTGCACATGGATGCTTCTTGCAGCTATGACATGGATGAAAGCCTTCATCCTCCTTGTTGCCATTTAAAAACAAACCTTCAGCAATTACCCCAAGAGACACTGTAGAGTGAAACCTATGAAGGGGAATAATGAAAGTTGTCACGTTTTCATCTAAAAAAACAAAAGGGGGTTTTAATTGACTTACCGGAGAAAACAGCATCCAGGTCTTTCTCCAAGGAAAGTGCACCTGGTTGGCTTTGGATTATTGATTAGAGGAAACTAACAAAATGTGTTTCCACTGTTTTTGAATTTGAATAGAGAGTGATGAATAAGCAACTTTGCAGACAGCTTTGAAGCTCACCTCCGAGCACAACAACACCTTTCTCTCTATCCAGTGCTAATTCTTTCTGCCCTCTGCGCTCCAGCAGCAGGAAGTGACAGCTTAAAAGCACAGGCTCAGGTCAAAAAAAAAGTCAGACATTAGATCAAGCCAGTCTCAAAGAGAGATTTATGCCAGCCTCTCAATGTTAAACTGGAATTCATGCTCTCTCTCTCTCTCTCTCTCTCTCTCTCTCTCTCTCTCTCTCCCTTTTTTGGTTGTTGTTGTTTTTCTCTTTAGCAGATTTCTAAATTTAAACCTCAGTCATCAGGATCCAAATATGGACAAAAGATTATTGAAAACTTAAGCAATAGAGGCATTTCAGGCTGCATAATACAGCCACAATCTCTCAGGTTACCCGCTACTTTCACCTGTTCTGCCAAACACACACACACACATACACACACACACACACACACACTACCTTAGCAGCAAATGATGAGCTTGGCTTTTCCAAGAGGTCCCAGAGTTTCTTCCTCTTTTCGGAACAGCACGTGGTAGTAAACTCCTCTCCTTCCATCTCCCTCATGTTCTCGGCCTCTCTTTTGAGCTCTTCGTTCATCTGCTCTTTTTTCTGGTGATATCTGGCCTGGCAGCAGGACTCCAGGTAGATCTCGTCGATGCCCCAGAAGTCCAGCTCTTGGCTGAACGAGAGGGCGCACATTTCCTCCATCATGTGCAACTTTCCAGTGCGGTAGAAGTTGAGGATGGAGGTGAAGGCGCCGGGGTGTCTGTCGAAAAAGTACTCGTTGGTATCCAAGCTGTAATCGTCGCATATCTCTATGATAGAGTCGTGAGTGTTGCAGTCTCGTAGTTTGCCCAGTCTCGTGCGGGGCAGCCTATCCAGCGTCCTCCACAGAACTTCGTGGAGAAGACCCCCAACGTTGAGTCTTACCCGCCGGGAGTGGGTCTTGCTGCGGATGATGTCGATTGTATCCGGTGGCAGCGCGGTGGCCAACCGAGGTCCTGTTTTGATCATCTTCACTCAAGTTACTCGGTCACTTGAAAACACTGGAAGATGCAGGATGGTGGATTAAGAGAACATGGTCCTGGAGATGACCGCATCAGGGCCCCCCTTGGTTTCTTTTGCCTAAAAAAAGAGGAAGAAAAAATGGGGGAAATTAATGTGGGTGCTACTGAACGGGCACTGCGGGTGTCCTACAATAGCAATGTCAGGTGGTTTATCCACTCATCAGAGAACGAAATAGATATTTTAATCAGCTTTAAGAGGCACAGCCGCTTTTCTTGCTGACAAGGGTGGCGGGGTGAAAGCGGGTGAGGGAGCGGGGCCAATGATAAACTGGATTCCACTTGCGAGCGCTCTCCGGTGCTGAAACGTCCATCACTCCAAGGACCGCCGTCTTCCGCTGTCCACGGACTCTGGTGCTGAAACGTCCCAGCGATCAATCTCGACCCAAAGGCACTTGTGTTATGTGTTGTTATGAGCATGCGTTGTTGAACTGTTCTCTGGACTGGTATTAAGCTGGACTAATACCGATTATCAACTTTGATTAAGAGCTCATAACACACCGTATTATCCTCTAAAACCATGCTGTGGACTGTCCTTACAAGTGATACGGGGTTTACATAATGAGAAGTTATTATCAAAAGAGCAGCTTTTGATAATAAGCTGCGATAAATAAAGTGTTTTTTTCTTTAGTCAAACATGCCGTGATAACTATATGCGCGCATCTGACTCATTCGGCAAAACTGCACTTTTTTTTAAAGTAACCTACATGAGCTGAAAGTCGAGCTCGTACATGTTCCAGTGATGGCCAGCAACGCCATACGGACAGGACACAGCATCTCGAAGTCCGCTACAAAGCCACAAAGCTTATAAGAACTAAATGAAATCTCAAATAGTGTCGCATATAACAAAGAAATAAATGTAATGCACACCTGTCTTCCTTATATCCCGATTCACCTCCAGGAGCGGCATCAGCAACATTTCAAGAGTAAACGCGTTCAAACTTGTTACTGCTCTCCAGGTCTTCGACTTTCTTTTAGGAGCTGATGGAGGCATCATGAACTGCGTACCGACATGTTGAAAACTATAAGTGCTTTACACCGGAATCAACATGTCCATTCTGGCGTGTGCATCGCTTCGAAGGCGAATCAACAAGTAGACTCCTGTAAGTAGTCGGGAATGCTCCTGGTATCTCTCCTCCACCTGCTCACAGCGTGCGTGCGTGCTGGCCGACGCCTTTGACTGTGAGCGGGATCCTGCAGGGGCTGATTTCACTCAGGCTCCTCCAGCAGCGCAGCCTGTGTAAAGTTAACCCTCACGGACCCAGGCAGTGAGTCATGGCTCAGTGCATCACCGCTTTGTGCGGGAGTGTTATAGACTTGCAAACACTGAGAATAAAACGCTCACACCCTCGGCCAGCCAAAGTATGATCTTTCACAAAGTTCCTGTAGGTTAGATAAACTGTGGAGTGAGCATTAATCAAACAAATGTCTTTCAAAGCCGATAAATGCACCGTACACTCAACCCACAATGAATAAGAGGAAAGCTGTAAGTACCCCAGGAATATTACTTTCGATCCTTAAGTGCTTCCTAAATATTAAAATACAGTATCTGGCATTAGGGAAGAGTGGCGGCTACTTAAATCAATCTTGGAGAGGACAACCTGGCTGGCTGGGTTCTGTGGCTTGGCCTGATGTATTGCAAATGTTTCTCATTAGTCCACACATTTAGAAGACAATTAAACTGAGGCCAAATCTCTCGGGGCCTAAGTCACCCAATTTCATGCTTGTGTTCATACTTTAAAAACAGTATGAACTTTTAAAAAGTGTTATAACACACAGTGATGTTGTTCTTTGAAGACCTGTATAGTACCCTGCAAACAGCAGGCATGCTAGTGACACATGTGTGACTGGCTGTGTTTACAGTACAGACATTCTCCTCATCAAGCTCAGTCTCTGCCCCCCCACTCAGAAAAAAAGAGACAATTTTCAATGCCTTATCAACATTTAATTAATATTAGTTATCAATATATTATTAAGTTATTACATTTTATCTACAACAACAATAGTAATAATAATAATGGTAGGTAAAGAAAGCGCATGTAAAAATCCTTCTAAAGAAGTCTGACACAAAATTTCAAGATTATTCATTGATAAAAATGAATGCAAAAAAAAAAAATTACACACTTTATTACATAAATAAAACAAACAAACAAAAAAACACAAAATCACAAAGGGCATATGGACACTATATACAAAGTTTTTATGTTGAAATGTGCAGGCAATTCTTGTTCTTGCTCATTTTCCTAGTGAGCGTTTCTAGGTTTATATCGAACAGGCAAGTCTCCCTCAGGTTGTAGCATCCCAAATCCATAACGACTGGCATTTATTTCTGGCATCTGAGCATTTTGGTCACAGAGCTCCAAATCATAGTTAGTCAACACCATGTAAACAAACCTGAAGAGTAAACACAGATAAAACAAAATTAGGGCATTGGAGCAGACATTTAAAACTCTGCTGTGGAACGTTTTGAGGCTCTCAACGACCCTAAGGTTATCTAGTAAAAATAAATCTAGGGCACTCACTGTCTGATGGTATTGATAGCAAACTGCTTTCCCACACAGCCATTGGTCCCTGCACCCCATGGCATGGTGTAATATTTCAGCCGCCTCCCTCCTTTATAAAAATCCTTCTTTGCTGATCCATCCTGTTTCAGGAAGCGATCGTATTTGTATTTCTGGAAAGGAAAATTTTTGCAAAGCAGATATTAGATGCAAGCAATCATAAAAAAAAGTCTCTATCATTAAAATGTTATGCCATTTGTCTGACCAGTTTCATTTATTTCTTAACTATGTCCTGCTATGCCCTTCCCACACCCTGCTCCGCTAATCCCTCTGGCCCACAGCTCGGACTTGACCTCTCACTGGGTAGCACAAGGTAAGCTTTGTGTAGGCGTTGGTTCCACATTACATAAACAACTACAGGTGCTAATTACACTTAACTCTGCCTTTAATGAGTCCCTAAGATAATTACTGCTACTCGTGTTGGCAGAACAGAAAGATTTTCATAGAGTAGAGATTGGAAACAAGGCAGAAAGACAAACCTGTGGCTCGTGGAAGATCTCAGGGTCCATCTGAGGGCTGATGTAGGGAAACAAACACACTCTGTCTCCTTTTCTTAGCAGGTACTGTCGGCCATCGGCCATGTAGAGGATCTTTTCCTGAACTACCTCTCTTGTAATGAAGGGGGCGGCGGTGAGTCTCAGTGCTTCTTCCAAGGCACTATCTGAGAAGGGGTAGAAATGAATGGTTAACTGCAGTATTTCTCTACTTTATGATTTTTACATATTTTTCAGCTACTTATGTGGTAGCTGAAAAATATACCACATAATACTCAAATACTTGAGTTTCCATCCATCTCTTTTTTTTTTTTTGTTAACTGTGGTGGTGCTCTTAAAAGTGCCACCATTAAAAGGACAGCATTGTAATGCAGTGGTTAGCACCATCACCTCACAGCACGAAGGGCCTGGATTCAGTTTTCTCTGTTGTTTGCATGTTCTCTCTGTGCCTGTGTGGGTTCTCTCTGAGTACACCGGCTTCCTCCCACAGTCAACAGACATGCATGTTAGATTGACTGGTGATTCTCAATTGGCCATAAGTGATGTCTGTCACCTATTATGTCATTTGTTAGTGTGGTGGTTAACGCCGTGGTGTAACTGTTTGCTGTGCAATGGTAGATGCACATATTAAATGTGGCTGAATAAAATTAGTGTGTGTACAATTAATCCCTGTGAGCCTAAGACTTCAGACTCCTCTGAACACATTTAGACAGGTTTTTTCTACTTTTGGATTTATATGATTTCACTGAGAGCAAATCCCTATTATAGTCATCTCAGCCACATAGCAGCCCTGCCCACCTGCTGCTCAAACCTAGTGTTTGCGATGGACAGTTAATAAAAAGGAAAGTTTGCTTAAAGGGAGGGGGAAAGGAACGCAAACATCTTGTTTATGTTGAACACCTTTGCTCTTTTATCTTTTTCTGACACTATGATCAACCTACTGTTTACACAGTCGGGAGGAAAAGCCCTTACCAAACACTGGGGTGTTCACTTGACTGTCCATGAGAGGAGTCCCTGTGGTGGTTTCCATCTGTGAGATCTGGCTAAACTCCCTCCTTACTGCCACCAGGGCTTCAGGATTTGTCAACAAGTAGCCCAACAGCCAAAATGCAGCAGGACCAACATTACCCTGGAAACAAACAAAGACCCACATGAGGAGGATGATGATAAGGTCTCTCACTCTGGCGTTGCATAGTGACAGCGCAGGTGGCTATTTGGTAACAGCAAATAAAACATCACACAGCAACCAGAGCACTTACATAAATGTACCTTCTGTTGAAGTGATAACGAGCCATCATTCTCAATTAAATAGAAGTTCCATTAAAACAAAAAAAAGGTTAATGAATTTTTAGTTCTGGATAAAAAATAAACAAAGAATATCTTCCTTTCATGTGTCTGGGATGAGAAGAGCCACTCTCTGGATTGTCTCACTACTGGCAGAGGCACAGTGCTGTAATGGTTTACTTAAAAAGGAAAGCCATTGGAAACCCAAGGTCCCCTGCCATCTGCCTGCATCCAAGGGCAGGACATTGAAGGTATTCAGTTTTATGGCAACTATAGTGCTATTATTCAGGAATAAACTAATCACAAAATTAGCTGTTAGGTTATTACAAATACACTATTAAGACTATTAATGATCACTTTACCAAATATAAGCTTTGCTGATGAGAGCACTTGTGTAGCCTTTAAAAGATTTGTCATCAGGACATGATATTATCCACACTACTGGCACATGTATCACAATACTAAGTGTGGAAGATCTTTCCCAGACACAAATATTTTCTTTATATTTGAAATTAATATTTTTTCTTTTTGGCCATTTGTAGTTGCAGCATTAAGTGTTTAGCAAATCTTCAGCACATCTTTCAAACATATTTGAAATTTTTTTTGAGTAATTTGAAAATTTGTCAGTTATGAATTAAAAAGTAATTAAACAGCAATAAAACAGAGTGACAAAAAAGGGTAAACAGCCGCAGAGTAGGCCAAAACCCATGTGTGATAAATCTTTGATGCAATAAACCCCTCCAGCAGGGCTGCAGGCGAGGCTGTACGAGTCAGTGCAAAGTCCAGCTTCAAGAAGTTAAGATCAGCTTGGCTCAAATCCCAAAGGCCAACACTAACATAGCAAATACTTTTTGCTTTACAAATGTGAAAATTACCTTTTTTTTTTTTTAAATTTGTACATGCTGGTTGATAACATGATCAGGCACCAAAGAAATTTAAACAATTTAAACTAATTATTTTTGTTTTGATTTTTGAATAAAAATAACTTCAGCTGCACTACAGTGCCACACAGTTGCAGTTTCTCTCCTGTCGACAAATAGTCAGTCAGTACTGCAACTGCACTGAAAAGTGCTCTCAACACTGACACTGTGTTCCATTTTTGTATCACTAGCTGTCTTATTTTGCTGAATCCTTGCCCACTAAGCAGAAGTGAACAGCACCCTCATGTGCCAAACAACAGTACTACATCTCTATTTCTTTATTTCGGTCTCATCTTAAGATTCCTTGGACACGTGGAACAAAAACCAGAAACACAGAGTGACAGTGTTATTGCGTTCATCGTGACTAAGCTCTATTGTATGAAGCCTTTTGTTTGCACAATCAGGTCCTTTGTTGTCTCACTCACCTGTGTGGACCAGAGTTGCATCAGCATAGCCCTGTTCTGCATTTCCTCATCAGTCCCATCTTCCTGCAGGAGCTGCCTGTAGGCGTGCACCCAAGGGCTTGACCCCGATTCATCAGTCAGACCTGCTGGAGCCAGAAGCTCCCAGAGTTTCTTTTGAACACTCTGTGCTGTCTTCTTCTCCTCTGTTACACAGATAAACATCACTGAGTGAATAAGTGACTGATGGGGTTATAGTAAATGCCACTGAACAAAATACCAGACAAAAATATGCTATTGTGTACAAGGAGTATGAAAGGAAAAACATTTCAGCTATGACATGCACGACTGGTGAAGGTACGTAATAATAATGCAATATTGACTGTCTCAGATTTAACTGTACACAGTGACACAGTATATAAAGAGAGCCAAGCCCCAGGGCAATGAGGTACGTGTTGTGATAATGAAGCAAGCTATTAGCAGAGTGACATCACAGTCTGTATTGTCTGTGTTGATGAACCATAAATTCTTCATGTCTTAAGAAAAACAAACTCCTAGACACTATGTAAGCACTGGAGTTAGAAAACCCCACCATGGCAACCACAAAACAAATCTCAGGGAGCACTCATTGATGATGTCAAACCACATTAACTGACACACAATGTAAACAGTGACAGCATATAACGTCAAGTAACACCGCCTGCTGACTCATGACTTGCAGCGCTTCTTTTAATATTTATTTAGTAACAGTTAAACAGAAACTTCTACCCAAATTCTAAATCTACATGTTTTTCCCCAGCCAGTAGTGCTGTTTATCCATCCGGATTATTTTGCCAAGTTTTGTTTCGGCATGTGTGCCTCCTCTTGAATATGATGTAGCCTTCATCTTATGGTGGCCAAAGCGCCATAAAAATATATTTAAAAAACTCAACATGATCCGGTTACTCCAAAATAAAATCCACAAACCTTGTTGCAAGCAGTTACATGCAGGAACTATGTTTATAGAACTGCACTCATCCACCACATACGCATACATCTACCTGTGATGAGAGGGTCAGCTCGTGACAGCTTGACATCACGTGAATATTCACAGCTTCTCTAGTGGCTGAGTAGATTCACCCTTATTTTGCTCATGGGTGTAGTAGTTCCTACATGAAACTGCTCCCAACACAGTTTTGAGATATTTTGTTTTGAGCAGCCAGGTTATGATTTCTGGTGTGTCAACTAATTATTCTTAAGAGAAGGCAGAAACCTGCAGCCAAAGGATGTAGGCCAGAGGAAAAACATGTATATCTGATTCTGGGGGGAAACTGTTCCTTCAAAAGTTTATCTCCTCTGTACCTGGCTTGAGTGTGCTCCGTGCCATTTTGGTTAAGAGACCATCAAACTTCTTGTACTCCTCGTAGACACTCGAAGGGTCGGTGTGATTGTTGTTCTGCTCTCCCCCGAACAGCGTCAGGTACCCCGCCCTGCAGAGAGAGAAGAAACACAAAATGTGTGAATGTGCGAAGATAATCATCACGACACAATTTTAAACTACACTTTTCCATTTACTCCCCCTTGTCCATGCCTACTTCAACTATTGATACAGTACTCATCACGTAAGACTTGATGTGAGTCACATCTGCTTTGCTAAAAATGTTCAACCGGAAAGGTGATCACAAACATTTGTATGACACAGCGTGGTCATCCTACATTTATCTTGCTGGGTTTACAAACACATAACCACAGGATGGATCGCTTTGTAAACTGTTTGGACGGAAGTTTTTGACATGCTCACATTCTTGTGACGTAGTAAACAGCGTGGGTGTGTGTGTGTGTGTCTGTGTGTGTGGGTGGACGGGTCTTTCGTACTTAAATAGCAAGCTGTAAGAGAAGTCAAACAGTCCCTCCTCTTTCCAGTCTTTCTGGTTCCGGTGCGCCTTTGCTTTCAGCAAGGCGTGCAGGTTTCTGCTCATGGTGCTGTTCAGAGCGGCCAAATTCATTCCCGCAAAGTGCCTACAGATAAGAAGCATTAAAGAAAAGGTTAACTGCAGTTTCACTGAGGAGAGTCATGTAAATCAGCTGACAGTGATTGATTGTAAAGACACTTTAGGAAACATTAAAAATATGTTGACGGAGCTAATTATAACTCAAGCAGTGTAATTAGTAAAACCACAGTGACCAACAATGAAGCTGAAAGATTGCATCACTTTTTCTCCACTCTTCAATGCTAACTTTGTGCACTAGTTAGTTTTGAATGACAGAAAATTAAAACCTCCCAAAATAGAAAGTATGGGCAGGTTGTTCAACAGGAATATCCACAGCGCTGCCATTTATAAAAACTTAACCAGGGAATTTCCACGATCATTCTCACTTCCCAGTTGACATAAAAATGAAATTGAAAACAAAATAAGTGTTTGCTATTACTTTAATACCTTTTCATCATCTCTTTTGATTTATCCAGCTGGTTATGTGGGAGCTGCAGTCTGAAGATCCTCTCCATCAGCACCTGTGCGTAACGTGCGAAGTCCAGGGAACCCGAGTCTTCCAGGACTGTGTCGTAGGAGTGCGGATCCAGTAGCACCGTCACATAACGGCCAACAACACGCACCTGTAGAGCCAAAGGCCAACGCGGACACTGAGTACATGGTCTTGAAAACACGTGTGTCTGTTTTAGCAAAGGCATCGAACACAATAAAGACAAATCCTTCCTGTTTATTACGTTTCTGTAGGGTGGCAGCTCTGAATGAAATCAAAAATTTAAAGATCCCGCTTCATGGAAAACTAACTATTAGTGCACTTCAAAAAATATTTCAGAATCACAGTGCCTTATGTATCTGAACATGCATTTATAAATTCAAATATAAATCAACTCACAGTGAAAATGTCGCCATGTTTCATCTTCATTCGGTTTATGAACTTGGACGCATCTTTTCCAAATTCAAGTGCATGGCCTAACCACGGGATCATTCCTTTGTCCACAGGAGGCTCCCTCTTGGATCTAAAATAAATAAATAAATAGCAAACAAATAAATTATCGAATCATTACACATGACATGTTGCTACAGTTATATGTAACTAACATCCTCCTCGAAATAAAGTATAATGTTTGAGCAAAACGAAACATAGTTACGAAAAGCTGGAAAACTTTTGTATTTAGTCTTCCAGAGCTGTCAGCGTTTGTGGCCACAAGTGTTCTTTACAGCTCTGCTGTAAATATATTTATATTAACCCTGCTGTAGAGAAAATGCTATGTAAAATTAACGGGGATTAACTGGAAAGTCGCCATTGCATCATAGATTTTATGGTTCGTAATTCCCTCAAAGCAAAAACAAAACCTGCGAGGTGCGAAGCTTAGAGATGCTTCTAAATTTAGCAACACGGATTAACAGCATTCCGCAAAGTGGAGCAGGGAAAACCCGCTAAACTAACAGAAACAGCGCATCAGGATTGCGCATTAAAATTCAGGTGAAAATGATTTTTTTTTTACAACAGCACTTCATTCATTGTTAGACCGAAGAGTATAAAAACCACATATGGGTGAATAAGTTACTTACCTCCATCTGTTCGTTAGAATAAAAATCAGCAGAACAAGCAAAAGGATGGTGCAGATCATCTCGCGTTAAAGTGTGCGCTCACAGTGCCACTGGAGTCTCCGGAAACCTCTCACGGCATTTATCTTCTCAGCTGCGTCATAACATCTGCGAATTACCTGCCACTCAAAAAATCGTGACCCAGTAACACGAGTTACTCAAGCGTCATTCACTTCATTTGTATGCGTTAAAGCACGTTTAACACGTTTTGCAGGAGCTCGTATTTAGTCCCAGGGAATACGCAAGACAAAAAAAAGTAAAGAAAGAAAAAGGGCCGAACTAATTTTGTTTTCACTTTAGGATAAAAAAAAAAAGGGGGACCAGGTGTGAGAAGGTAGAAAATTCGTAAGCAGTACTTAATTTCTGCTACCAAAACCTGTTTGTTGGATAATGAAATTTAATAATTAAGTGACGTTTTCATTTAGGCTCACTTCTTTATTTTCTAATAACTGAAAACTCTATTGGTTTTTCTGCTTGGGATTATCCCTTGAGTGTGGTTCCAAGAAAGACTAAATGACAAATAATCTTGTCTGCAAATGTTCACGTAGAATGCTGTAATGCTAATTGCATCACTCACACATGCAGTTGACGTTTTCTCACATCTCTTGATGTGCTCAGGACAGCACGTCAGCTATGACGCTCTAAAAAGGAAAGGTGAGCCCATGGTGCCACCTCCCAACTCCCCAGTCAAAAGTGCTTGAACTCTATAATATTGTCAGCCCCTAGTGCTACACCCCTCAGCCACCAGGCAGTAGAATCCAAGTCTCAGTAGATCTTAATGGGGTGCATAAGAGCCTCAGTGACTTTATTCACCATATAAATTCAAAAGCAAATGGCTAAGTAAGAACTAGGAATAAGAAATGCTAAAATCATAATAAATATAAACCACTGAGAATACTGTCACTTTGTGTGACTGGCATTGTTATGGTAAGAACTCCTGAGATTTTTAGTAGATGCATCAATGGTATTAATTTGAACATCCTAGGTCACATTCTCGAATTATCACGTTCACATTAAAAGTTGACCACCCGCCCGTCAGGGTGACCCCTTCAGCCTTTTTAGGGGTAACAATGTTTCTCAAGTGCAGCTTCCCTCTGTGCTTGAAGGTGTGAAGAATGATTACATCGAGACACTGCATCCAAACTTTTATTAATGAAGAGACCATGTGCAGCTTCTGTATAGTGGACACATTTGAGGGGTACAACCCCAACTTTCAGTAGGACTCTGAACAGCGATATGACAGATGAACAAACTTTGAAAACAGTGTGAGAACCATCAACCTGCAGATCATGACAGCTTCTTACCAAATTAAAGACAGTAAAATTGCTTTGCATGCTTGATCAGAGAACCTGATTTTAAAAAAACAAACAAAAAAACTCCATTCAATTGGCAACTATAAATAAAGTAACTTTAACATGGCCTCAAAATAAATTCAGAACTGAAATGCCAAGTGTAAATCAGGAGAGTTCCTTGTCTTCCTTTTCATCCCCCTGTGTGTTAACCATTCCTCGTGAATCATGGACATCCTCAGGAGTTTGACCAAACACGGCCCCGGTCCGCTTGAGAAGGTAGACGCCAGCATGTAAACCCCCGACATTGACCCAAACAGTATGCAGCTTCCTCCACAGCCCTCCCATCCTCGATATAGCCTGGAGATGACATAAATCTCATGAGAGCAAACTAACAAATGAAACATTTGTTTTATGTAAAATGTAGACAAACATTTAAAAATCTTTTTTTTCCCCATGATGCAGTGACTCAGCAGAGTTAAACCCACATTACTCAAACCGCTGAGGGATTATTTAGATATTTCAAGACAAATTCAACCTGTAAGCGATTCATATGTGATTGCATAAGTTTGGGAATTTACTTTCATTCATCGAGAATAGGCAGGTTCACACCAGATTTGTTAATATTACATAACCATACTGTAAAATGTCATCCTCAGTAATGCATTCATCTGTTTTAATTCAGCTCTACAATGTAAATGCAACACTTTCTCCCCTTTGTCTTCATAAAGTGTGGGTCTATAATAATGATCAGTCAGTGCAACACTTTTTTATTTCCCAACTACTGATCAGACTGCAGTAGGTTTTTCACAGACACATACAGTGTTTAAGATCATCATCGGGCCATTTGTGCAAAAGTAATTAAAGAAAGTCAGTGACATCTATCAGTCTGGAAAAGGTTACAAAGCCATTCCTCAGGCTTTGGGCCTCCAGCGAACCACAGTGAGAGCCATGATCCACAAATGGAGAAAGCCTGGAACAGTGCCGAACCTTCCCAGGAGTGAACGACCTACCAAAATTACCCCAAGAGTGCGTCAACAACTCATCCAGGAGGTCACAAAAAAAACCCAGAAAAACATCTAAAGAACTACAGGCCTCACTAGATTATCAAAAATTGAGGATCCCCAAGACTTTTGGGAAAAATATTCTGCAGACTGACAAGACAAAAGTTGAACTTTCTGGAAGGTCTGAATCCCCTTACATCTGGCTAACACAGCATTTCATAAAAAGAACATCATAGCAACAATCAAACATGGTGGTGGTAGGGTGATGGTCTGGGGCTGCTACTGTATGCTGCTTCACGACATCGGCTGTAAGAATAGATAAACGTTTAACTGTTTTTCTGTGTAGCACAATGTATTTATCATAAACATGTACATGACAATCAGATTGTAAAGACACAACCCTCCAGGTGAGAAAGCAGGCAACGCCTGTTTCCTGACGTCACACACACATACACACACCCCCACACACTCACGTGATGCTAAAAATAAAAGAGCCGACAGGAAGAAGGAGGTCAGACTCTCTCTGAGACACACACGTGCGTGTTTGGCTGACGGAGACTCTCCCTGCAGGTAAAAAATCACTATGGGTTTCTGTGTCTTCCTTTGTTTAACGGTGGTCTGAACCTAACATCGGCGACTTGTCGTAATTGACGGAACCATGAATTCTGTTCTCGACCAGAAAATCCTGAAGGAGAATGTCCAGCCATCAGTTTGTACACTGAAGCTCAAGCAGCATGATAATGATCCAAAACACACCAGCAAGTCCACCTCTGAATGGTTAAAAAAAACCAAAAAACCAAATGAAGATTTTGGTTGCCTCGTCAAAGGGCGGACTCAAATTCAATTGAGATATTTTGGCATGACCTTAAACAGGCTCAAAAACACTCCAGTGTAGCTGAATTAAAACAATTTTCGAAAGAAGAGCAACGTGAAAGACTCTTTGGCAGTTATTGCAAACACTTGATTGTAGTTCTTGTTGCCAAGGGTAGGACAGCCAGTTATTAGGTTTAGGGGGCAATAACTTTTTCACAGAGGGCAGGTAGGGTTGGATAAAGTTTTTCCTTCAATCAATGAAATCATCATTTAAAAACTGCAAACTCAGACTGACACAATCCAAGAATGACGACTTGCACAAGTCTTTGAAATCTGACATTTCAGGGTCATGATCAGGTTCGTGACCGCTGAGAAGCCAGAGTTACCAAGAAACTTAATGATGTTAACATGTCAAAGCCAAAATGTGAGAAATCATTGAGTGTGTAGTATTAAAACAAACAAAGAATTAGTTTCTTTTTAAAGATCTTCCCATGGATTTAGATATCTAGGCATTAATATCACTCCAAAAATTACACAACTCTTTGATTCTAACTATGGAAAATACCTTAAGGAAATTAAAAAGGATCTGAAAAGATGGGATATACTCCCTCTGTCCCTCTTAGGTAGAAGAAAATCAGTAAAAATGAATGTACTACCAAGATTGTTGTTTTTATTTCAATCCCTTCCAATATTAGTACCACAATCCACATTTAGGACCTTAGAGAAGCTGGTGTCAAAATTTATTTGGCAAAACCGAAGACCAAGGGTGTATTAAAAATATTAATAACTAGTAAAGAACAGGGAGGTTTAGGACTGCCTAATTTTAAATTGTAATATCGGGCAACACATTTGCGTATCATACTGGCCTGGATTAAGGAAACCCAGTGGGTCTCAATTGAGCAGAACTCACTCCCTGGGCTGCCACTGAGTACACTATTATTCTTGAGTCAAAGTTTTCAAAGAAAGGTAAAAATCAACAATCCCTGGATTCTACAAACTCTAAAGACCTGGACTGTAGTTCAAAAACAACTCAGAGGTACTATAGGATTATCACATGCCACGCCTATCATGGGTAACATCGAATTCCTTCCATCTGTTTCAGATAGTGTCTTTAAGAGATGGGCGGACAGTGGCCTGATCGTATTGGAACATTTGTTTAACGGGCAGACACTTAAACCATTCTCTCAATTATTCCTACCCCCAGGTGATCTATATAGACACATCCAGATCAGAAACTATATATATATATATATATATACAAAACATGTGTAACGGGAAAATATCAAGACGGAACCTACTGATCTGGAAGTATTGTTTGTGCAGGCGTTTGAAAAGCAGATACTAACAAATAAATTAATCACTGTAATATATAGAAAATTGTTGATGAAACTGTCAGATAAAACACTAAATATTAAACAACAGTAGGAATTAGAGATGAATGTAATACTAACAGATGAACGTGGGAAAATGTATGTTCTCAGTGCCATAGAGGGATTGAAAGCCAGCTCTGGAAAGAGTTTGACTGGAAAGTAAAAACTATATTTTTTAGAACTCCCTTAAAAACTTTTTTTCCCCAGGATTACAACTACAGACAGATGTTGGAAGAATTGTGGAATAGTCGGTGACCACGCACGTCTTTTGGGACTGCCCAAAAGTCAAGACCTTTTGGGAGAACATTAAACAGAAGATTGATGACATTATTAGGACAGATCTCCCCATGGACCTTCTTTTATTTTTGCTGGACATATATCCAGGGGTGAAAGTAAGCCGGTATGGTCCGGTACTGCGTACCACTAAAAGATTATGCGCCGGTACGCAGTACCGGCAAGAGTTGAAGCGCAGTCTGCTGTAAAGCCCAGAACCGGTCATGGCTGTACTTTGGGTCAGAATAGATCCGCTAGCAATAAGCAGTCTAAAACACGACTTAATCAGTTAATAAATTGCTTTTTTTTCTCATTTCAAATTGTTTCTGAACTCTTCGTGCTATGCTGGAGACTCAAGTCTCTACTTGCTCTCTCCCCTCAGAGATCGAGGATTTCGGCAACGGACAGCAGCACGGCAGGCTAGACCCACCTGTTTTGATTGACACCTTGTTCGGCCAATCATGTAACTGGCTGCACCAAAATCACCCGAAAAGCTACGTGATACCCCCTGGCTATTATTGGCTCTGGAAAACCAATTTCTTAATATGATTGGTCGAATGAGGTGTCAATCAAAATGGGAGGGTCTAGCCTTTCATATAAAATGCACTACAACCCGGAGGACAGGACACAGCCAGTAGTGATGGGAATTCCGGCTCTTTTCAGAGAGCCGGCTCTTTAGGCACATCTCCCAAAGAAGAGCCGGCTCTTTCGGCTCCCAAGTGGCTCCTCAGATTTTAAGTAAAAAAAAAAAAATAAAAAGTGTAAAATGAATTACTAATGTAAAAACATACATTAGGCTTATACCAAATGTTTCTTTATATACTCAACATATAATAGAGTGCTCCAAATACAAATTATAAAACAAAAGATTGGAAATCAGAAAAAAAAAGGGCCTTTGAGGAGTTGATCCTGTTTCTCCTGCCTGATGACCTGCCCTGTTTTGTTCTTCTAATTGCACTGAGGGATGAACAATTCATATATGCCTGTACAGGTTGTTTGTGGAGCCTGCTCGATATGAAATTTGCAGTCTACACTCTGTCTATCACATTAATTCTTTAACGTCAGGCGATCACTGCTGAATTGCGGGTTTCCTGACCTTACTAACCGTGAACAGCTGATTAAGATGTAGCGTATCACCGCAGAGTCAGCTAGTAAAAGGAACTTGATCAGCTGGCTTTTTACTGTAACTCTGCGACCATTCGTACTATCGAAAAAAAAATAAATCAAACGGTTCCTGAAAGCTCAGAAATTGCACTTTACAGTCATGTAGTGGTATTACGGTACTTGTTGCCGGAAGTCCGCAAACGCCGGCACTTTTGAAGTAGGCTGTGTCTGCTTTGACACGTTTGGAGGTATAAGGTTAAAATGTGTCCAGTCTTTACTACGTTTTCCGTCACTCATTTTCCTCACCGTTCCCGCGTGTAGCCTCTATGTAACGCGCAACTTCCTTTAGCTCTTTCCTGTCTCCCAGCGAATTTTGCAGGAGCCCCTCCCTCTCTGGTGTTTGTTTACTGCGCAGTGTGTCTGTGCCCCCTCCCCTCCCACTCAGTGGACGATAAACTAAAGAAAAGAAAAAAAGAAATGGCTCACTATCAGGAGCCGGCTCCCATCGTTCATTTAAAAAAGCCGACTCTTAGGCTACGTTCACACTGCAGCCTGAAGTGACCCAAATCCGATTTTTTCGCCCTCATGCGACCTGTATCCGATCTTTTCATGCCAGTCTGAACA
>JASGAU010408012.1:0-16316 GCA_030220045.1 Australoheros facetus
TTTGTGATGTATCAAGAGCCACGGTATCCAGGGTAATGTCAGCATACCACCTCAACTCTCCTGTTTCCACCAAAACTGTCCGTCGGGAGCTCCACAGGGTAAAAACCTGGTCTAAAACCAGGTGTTTCAGTTTCATTGTCCAACCCCTGTATATTTTACATACACACCCGAATGCAATTACAATAACCCAGTTCCGCCTTTGATCTTAAGGTGACAAATGCTTAAAGCTCGACAGGCAAATCATATTGAAGATGATGCGTGGCCCATTTCACAAAACGGAGGGATTGCAAACTACAATCAAAGCCACTTCAACTGTGCATGGTGTCTCAGCGTACATAGCCTACTGTATTTGGTGTGAATAGTGAAATTAAACTGCTTGATTATCCTGGGGAATCCCTGCAGGGCTTCGGACGGTTCTCCTCGCAGCAGCTGCATGAGGGGGAGTAAGCTTTTCTGTGTATGTATGTGTGTGTTGGTTGGGAGNCCTGCCCTCCCTTTCCCTCTCATTCCCGCGCTGTTATTGGTCCCTGCTAAACGTTTCTTTGGACCAATCAGCAAGAACAAAGCGCTCCATCCTGCGTGTGTAGCAGCGACGCAAACAGAGCATAGACAGCCCAGCAGGGACTGCTCAGTGGCTGCTGCTATGGTGAATCGAGACGAAGTGGTGAGATTAACGTCCCGATTTAGAGTTAAGGGTGAGTAGACTCGAGGAAGTAAACAAAAGGGGACTAACGCCTTTGAGAATATGAACAAAGTAGAAGCACCACGTCGCCCGGCGGCCTCTCTAAAATTCACTATTGACAGCATCCTCAACCTCAAGACAAGCGGCAGTAACTGTGATACTTGTCACTCCGCCGGATCGCAGGATGAACTGGCCACGACGATGCGTAAAGACAATTTCCACCACGAAGAGAAAAGAACTCAGCCGAGGCAAGACCCGGACGGGCTGGACGAAAGTGGTAAGAGGTTTGAGCGAATTTATGGAGACCTTCTGTCATCAGTGTTCATCATTACGCACAGCTCGCATACGTCAGTAGTCCAGTTTTAGGTCTGTGTGACAGCAGAATTTGAGTAATAACCACAGTAGGTTAACCAAAGTGTAATTCTATTGCAGAGTTGATCACAGACCGTAGCGGATCAACGGAAACGGTCACCATCAGCCGCGGGAGTCAGAGGAAGGTGACGGAGGCTCGCTTCGAGAGCGGGGACAGCAGTTGCGATGACAGCAGCTCCCCCACCGCAGCCACAGACCTCCACAAAGGAGGGAGCCCAGCCAAAAAGAGTAAAATGATAACGAAAAAGAAAACACGCACTATTTTTTCCAAGAGACAGATTTTTCAGCTGGAGTCTACCTTTGACATGAAACGTTATCTGAGTAGCGCAGAGCGCGCTTGCCTTGCCAGTTCCTTGCAGCTCACGGAGACCCAGGTAAAAATATGGTTTCAGAACCGCAGGAATAAATTGAAACGGCAAATCTCGAACGAAATCGAAGGACCAGTTAGCGATTTCCCCGAGACCGGAAAGCCTGTGGTGGTGGGGCAGCTCCCGGCTTTGTACAAAGAAAGCAACTTGCTGGGGAGATGTCTGCTTCCCGTGCCCCTGCCCGTAGTATACCCGGGAAGTAGCACGCCTTACCTCTGCTTCTCAAACGCCAGCAAGTACTTCAGCCTGTATGACGGGGACGTATGATGGTTTTAATAATTCTCCACGTGAAAGAGACACTTTAATGGTCTGTTGCCAAGTTTCAAGCATTTAACGTGGTCTAGATGGAGGAGTCGGCCCTGCGGCCTTAACTTGATTAAGACTGCAACTACAGTAACAGAGGAGTGGTTACATATCACACACAAATAAGCGGATTCAGTATTATTTATTTTCAGTCAGCTATGAGTTTTGTATAGGCCTGACACGAAACCTACTGTTACACATAGCCCTGTACAGATAATTCTCAGGCTACGCTAATGACAGCCGGAGTGAGGCCTAAAACAGTACATCTTAGATAATTTTATTGTTTACATTATTATTATTATTATTATTATTATTGTTATTATTATTAACAACAGCATATCCAGCAGCCTAAGTCACCAAAGAAATTACTATACCCGATTTGCATGCATTTCCTATATCATAAATGAATTTTGAATTACTTGTATTTAAATGAATGTAATTAACATTTTATTCTGTTTTACGCATGTTTTTTTCTTTTTTTTTCTTTTTTAAAAATATTTTACCATTCTTACTTTATTCCACGTTTGCCTCATTACACCTTTTATTGAAACTGTAATTAAAATATCTTAAAGAAATATTTTACAGAATTGATTTAGTATTTGGAGGTGACCTTTGTGTTTCAGACATAAATTGTATATTGTTACACAAAACTGTAAATACTATGGATGCAGTGGTCTGTTAATTATTCCAGACAGTAGTTTTCTTAATATCTTTATTATGCGGATTCTGTACGACTGACTGACTGAACAGAAAAACATTGCAAAAAACTTAAATCTTATAAAAATCTAACGATGTGGCCTCTGTAAAGCTATTTTATATCACACCATGCTCGCTCATCTAATAGGTATGAACTCTACGCCAACCTCTCTATCTGCAAAAGAATAAGGCTTAAGCAAAATAGTGGCATACTAACAAAAATAATCTGTTTATTAAATTTGGAGTAAAGCAGTTGATACTCAGCTGAATATTATTTTAAGATCGAAGCATAAAAGACCATACACAGAGTAATAACAGTATATCTGGGGAAAAGATTTTAAAAAGTATATTTCTATTCTGCAACTGAATGGAAAATGGCATATTGGAGATGTAACTACACATTATAGTAAATGAAATGGGTTAATTCTGTTATACCTCAAGAAAAAAAATAACTCACACAGGAAGTGGTTACACATTTAGACAAGAGACGAGACTGATCCCATTCTAACTTTGTAGGTAAAAAATATTTGGATGCTTATACAATGTGCTATATCAGAAGAGCAATAACATGAGACTAATCCTGTAACTTGCTGAGACACTAAAATATTTTGGAGGACTTTGAATCCATAAATGTAGAGTTGACAGAGGCAGATAGGAGGTGAAGCCTCCTCCCCATTTCCTACTTTGTTGTGAGAGAAAGCCTACCTAAAACTCCCCTCCTGACCACTGCTCACTGCGGTGTTGTACCACAGCCAAAGAACAATGTACACATATCTTCAGCATAATTTAAAGTGTACACAATGGAAAGCTTTGCTCTCACTCACGGGAAGCCGAGTCAAGGCTCTTTCCTTATGAGTTAGCTTCTTTCGTGTCAGCTGTATTACCAAAGGAATATTTGGGACTGTGCTGTGGAAATACGCCCAGGACTCCAGAGTGGATTAATGCACCTTACCAAAATCAGAAACGAGGCTATCTGCTAACAAGAATGAAAATAAAAAAGGGAAAGTAACTAGTAATGAGCCCTAACTGCAACTAATAAAAAAAATTTTTCTAACTGCATATTCAGAATATAAACTATGCATTGTGATAAACTTAACAGTATGATCCAACACAGTCTAATTATTTTCCTCTTTGACAGGAAAAAAACATTTTGTAAAAATACTTAAGGGACGAAATAGTGTATAACGTTCTTACTGACTTTGTGTTTACTGCATGTTTACTTAAAAGAGACATAACACTTGCCTGAAAAATATATTATTGTGACGGTGTTTCACAGGGTAACGCTGTGATGTCTGAAACCTTATGATTTTCCCAAGACCAAAGATAATTTGATATTTCACTGATGCCTGCAGGGAGTCTTTCCAACCTCCGTGTGCCACGAGTTTAATGTGCTCAACTTAGACTAAGCTATCTGTCACAGGCAAGAGAAGAGAACAAAATGTAATTGAAAATGATCATTTGTCAAAAGAGTAATGATATTTTTCCCACTAATAAAAATTCACTTTCTGCATTGACGTGTTGAAAGTGAGCTAACCTTTTTTTTCTTTTTTTTTAGTGAGCTAACCTTATCAGTAGTGCCCTTTGACCCCACCACCACACTTTGCCAAAACACTTAATCTGCACACTTTTAATACCATACTATAGATTACTTGGTACAATTTAGGCCAATCAATACAGTCTATACAATCTATACTATGAAGGTATAATCACATAGTTTTGAACATGAAGCTACTTAAGAAAAAGACGGGCCAAAATGTGTTCATAACTGATCCTCTGTGGCAAATAAAGAAATCTCAGAGGCATTCACATCTATCATTGTGTGTGATTCAGACATGGAATTCATTGACTGTGTGTGTGCATGTGTGCGCGTGTGTGTGTGTGTGTGTGTGTGTGTGTGTGTGTGTGTGTGTGTGTGTGTGTTCGCCGAAGAAAAGAGGTCTGTTGTGTCTGGCAGGCTGTCTCGTGTTTCAGAGCTGCTGTAGAGTCATACTGCTCAGTACCCACAATCCCCAGCAGCTACCAGCTCAGACATGACGGCGGACTGTCAAGATATGAGGTGTGGCCAAATGATATATTATTAACATTTAAGCCATAGTTAATGGAGAAGATCATAGCGTCTTAAAGGCACCGAGGTTTTCAGCCGATGGACTGCAGAGAAAAAGGTAAACATTTCGATGTTTACTTGATTTGTTATGTGTCACATACATAAATTTAGCTCAATACTTGTCATAAGAAGTGTTAATTGCTTCCACCACTGTGCTCTCTTAATTTTGTCACTCCGTCCTCTTCTCCCATTCTGACTGTGCTTCCCTCTCGCCTCTTACCCTGTCACAGCTCATCACAGTAATCTGTGCACTGAAGCCTGACTGTGTGCGACTATGACTGAATGAGAGGGACTGAGCAGGAGAGTGCGTAACACTGAAAGAGATGGTGGGGGAGAGGGAGAGATCACTAAGAACCAGTTGATGAGTGTGTGTTTGTGTTGGAAAAACTACGATCACATTTGTATTGCTGCATGGGTCTGTGCCTCTCTATAGCCGAGGTCTGTTTGGTCAAGGAAGGAAGTGCTGTCTCTGTTGGATGGAGAGCAACTCCGTGTGTGTGTGTGTGTGTGTGTGTGTGTGTGTGTGTGTGTGTGTGTGTGTGTGTGTGTGTGTGTGTGTGTGTGTGTGTGCACTTTATGCCTGTGTAAAACTCTGGCAGCTCCTTCCTGCATGACTACGTGGGGGCCCCTTTCTTAGCTCGCCCGTTACTTTAACCTCTGTTGACCTCTCCCTGTCAGCTGACAAAGGTCATCGTCCAAGATGATGGGAGAAACCATCTACTAATGTACAGAAAAGACCGTCACCAACAGATTTCACATGGGAGATTTTTTGGTTTTGTTTTAATCTAAGCTCTATTTCAGCCTCCACAGGCCAGTGGTGTATGAATTTGCCACAAACGTTTTCCATATGGAGAAAGAACACTTGAGGAGAAAAACATTATTTGGTGACAAAGTGTTCATAGTGTGTAAACGAGAATTTGTATTTGTGCACTCCAGCATTACTCAGCACTGTAAGGTCTGCAAATGGAATCCCCGGGGAGTCCCAATGCACTGCAGGGCAACCCTACACCAAAACTTCATGACACAGCACATTGTAAAGTAAACAACAAGGCTATTAGTTAGAGGTGGAAATCTGAGACTCAAGATCTGTGTATGTGTCACACTTAAAGACTGTTTGATGGCCTATTGATCTGCTTATTTAGACCCCCCACCACACACACTCCATAATGCAAATTGCTTGAGGAAATTGAATGATGCCAAAGGGGATGAACTGAGATAAAAGCAAATGATACAAAGACAGAGATAAAAGGTGAGAGAGTGCAGGGGTGAGAGAGGACAAGACCACTTTGGAAGGTCTCCAAAAAAGAAACAACAGGGAAGCTGAGTTCAAGAGTGAAAATACACAAATTTAAATGAACTAAGTGACAATGCACTGGACAATGGCCATGTTTTAAGTTTACATTAACACTGTGTAATGTATACTACACACTTAAAAAGCAGCTAACAAGAATGATACGGATTAGAGTATATGCTGTTTTTCATTTTGTGTGTTCCTCAATTTAGTCGTTCTTGCTTGTTTGGTCTGCCAGACTCAACAGCCAAAGTAGCTGCTCTGTGAGTCACTGCACGCAGGTGCTTAGATAGCAGTTTCAGCACACTATGCTTACAGTAATAATAATAATAATAATAACAATACATTTTATTTGTAAGTGCCTTTCAAACACCCAAGGACACTTTACAGAAATAAAAACAACAATCACAGAAAAGCACAGAAAAGAAATAAAATTCAAATGACCCGGGAACTAAAGTGAGTAGGCTATCTTAAACAGAGGAGTTATGAGTTGTGCTTTGAAGACAGGGACAGAGTCAATATTACGGATGTCAGGCGGGAGAGAGTTCTACATTTGGCGCTCTAATACAGTGACAACACTAATATTCAGGTGCTTACCATAATATTAATAATTGTTGGTTGGTTATCATTTGATAATTTGTGCTATATTCAAACTATAGGCGACGCTAATACAACTGTTTTTATGCATGTATTTGTATATAAATAAAAACAAAACAAGACGACTCGCAGGTCACGTTTTTTTTTGTTAGCATTAATATAACAGTCCATACTGTGGTTATATAAATGTTTGAGTAAGGAACACAAAAGTGGTACAATCAACTGACTGTCCAACACTACAGATACTCTACAGCAGACCTAAGCGATGCACATTTCTTACAATTTGTTAACAGTTTTACCTCCAGGGTGGCAGTATAATGCAGTGGTTAGCACTTGACTCAGACCTCTTGGTTTCGCTATTTTATTTTCTTCGTTTTTTGTTTATTCTTTCTCTGTTTTCATGTTTTCCCATCGCCTGAGCGCCTCAGTGGAGGAGGAGGAGGTTTTTTTTCTTTGTTCAATTCATTAAAATAGTACTTTTATTTTTGAAATAAATATGCTAAAATATGTAAGCTTTTTTATTTATTTAATGGTTCTGTTTCATAACACACACACACACACACACACACACACACACACACACACACACACACACACACAAAGTATATCAATTAAAAAGAGCATCATCTCTAACACTCTCCCTCACGTCCTGTCCCCTCACACACCCTTGTCAGGATAATGTGCCATTAATCTACCACTGAAAACACATTATAGGCCAATCAATAGGTACGATGGAGGGATAAAGGCAGAGGAAAGAGGAGAAGGAAGGAGGAAAAGGACAAAAGATAGAAGAGGGATATTCTGAGTCTGGGGGGACATCTTTGAGTGAGGGCGGGGGCATCAACACTTATCCATAACCCAAGAGAATGAGCTCTACTATGTGCAGACATGGAATACTCAGTGTGGTTTCATGCTGATAGTCAATATAAGTCCATTAACAGCAGATACAGTTGTTAGTGTCCTAACAGTTTTTTTTAACTTGCCCTTCCTAACTTCCTTACATCCTTTATTGCCATAACCAATAGTCAGCTTGAACTTTATTTCAATGCCTTATTCCTTGCTTTACTCATGTAACTTTATAGTTAAATCTCTTAAATCCCTGGTATTTAATTAAAGGTTTAGGTATTAGTGTCAGTTTCCTGGCTTTTGGTCCCAAGACACCTAAAAGCAGCTGATCAACTTCACCTTTTTCCACACTTAACCTTTTAAATCAGCACAACACTTCATTCAGTGTATTGTTCCAGCACAATAAATATTTGTTATACATATACACAAGTCCTAGAGTTCCCTTTAATTGCATCTCCTATTTTTGGAAACTGACATAATTTTGGCTATTTTAGTTGTGTACCAAAACTTACACAAGTTATAGTTGTATGATGAGTAGCTTTAAGTTCAGACTCTCAACTGGATATACTTTTTTGTTCACAAGACTATTACGTGCGTGCACACAAAGATGGCCCGTAACACCTTCGACAGAGAGGTTCATTCAGCCTTCCTGCACACACCTTGGCGATCATGTACCACAGAATGCGGTCATGCAGATCTAAGCAGAGCAGAACATGTACTGCGCATGAAGCAGAGCTGACCTGCATGCCTCTGTAGTGACACGACACACGAGAAGTCCCATGAGACCGGGGAGTAACTGGCCTGCTGCCATTTACATCTTCACTTGATGATGCTGAATAAACAGCTGCAATGAAACCCAGTCCCCAAAGAACAAGCAACTACTATGAAGATCTTAATGAGCCTGGTGGATACAGCAGAATTTGGACAAAAGATAGCACCCTAAGCACCCCACACATTAGACTTGGACTGGGAACACCAGGATATCGCAATTCATTCTATCTGCACCATCATTAAACGCAGAGGAAAAAAAAGCAGCAGATTGTGTTTGCTGGCACAGAATAATACCAGATGGTTATATTAAAAAAGGAGTGACTCTTTCATTTTGAAGAAATTGTACAAATTGGTCTAGTGCGTAATAACTAAAGCTTATTTGACTCCACAAGAAATTGGTAGAAAAAAGTTTACAATTTCACCTTTCGGCACAGACATCATGATACATGAGGTGTTGATGAAGTTCTAGTTAGTTATTAATAAGAAGGCAGAATAAGTTATGGCACTGTCATTGCCCAAGCGCCAGTGGTTTCTCAGTCAGATTGACAGCTCTTCCAGCAGAACAAGTTAAGACATGCAGCCAAGATCATTACTGTGGTGCAGTGGGTTTCAAAACACAAAACCTAGAGGAGCAGTTTCTGGTGTATGCCTTCTTGTGTTTCTGACCAGTTTGTAGAGATATAGAAAGTTCATATATAATTCTGAGGAAGATTTCTTGCCTGCTAGACTGTGCATGCACTCAGAAACACTAAGAAATAAAAGTTGATTAGCATCATAATTTTTTTTTTAGCAGCTATTTTTGTTGAAATTGAAAAGAAATTTATCCAACAGCTTAATGTTGCAGAAAGCCCATCCCAGAGTTTAGCTGATATTGTGGGGTTCTGGATTGGGTACAGCAGAAACATGCTGTGGTACTGTAGACAGTGACATAGGGGTAAAATTGTATTCCTTTCAATTAGCATTTTCTCGTGTGAGTGTAGCCTAGAATATTTTGCTAAAACGAGGAGCAGTACAAGCATTACAGCAGAACAGCTGGTTTAGCAGGTGTTAAGATGGACACAGGTGTGTGTAGCAGGTTCCTCTGTAATACATGATCAAGAGTTAAAGCAAAAATCTGTAATTCAACATTTGTGCAAGCACACAGGCTTAGTAGAAGGTGTGGACAAAATCAATGACAAGAGTAACTCAAATGCTGCGAGGGAAAACTCATCTTAATTTCAGACGGGTACATAAGAGGAACTAAGAGACTATAGTGTATAAGGAGTGCACATTAAATCCGCATGAAAACTACTCTAAAATCTGCTTGAATATGAGAAGAACTGCCATGTTACGGAAGCCTGCATGAAAAAACTAGTCTTATTTACCCAGTTTGAGTTCTGTCTTTCATTCAAGACAGCTGTATTTGCTATGATTCTCATGATAACTCTCTGTTGCCTCCCAACAAACCTCTTAGCTGTGAAATGAGTGGATCTCTTGAGGCTTGTGCTCCCGACTTGCCAGTTCAGGGGACACTCTAAGTGCTCTGTAATAGCTGGCAATCAGCACAGATGGGCAAACCCAACGTCTGGCCCTCAGGAAAGAAATATAAATAAATAAGATGAATAACTAAAAGCTCTGTGTCCTCCTGACCACGTATTGCAATGGGCATGTGTTTTATAATGAATATAGATTGAGAGTATGAAATATTTATGGTCCAGGGATGGTGTGAGATAGGTGGGTTAGTGGTGGGGAGGCATGGAGTATTGGGGGAGTGGGGGGCTAATGGTGTGAAATCTCATCCCAAGTGAACGGAAATGAAAAAGGGAAATTCCTCTTGGCCCGGAAGCCTCCAAGCAAGTTCCATTTGTGATGCCTCAACTGGGATACTGTAGAGATGCTTTCAGCGAATACCTTCAGGATCAATTTTACTTGATTTTTCTGGTGTATCAAAAAAACCTTTAACTGTATGACTGCAGAACACATGATATATTTATTATGCATGCAAACTTGTTTCCAAAAGTTAGGATTTTGTCACATCCAAGATGAGTTTTTACTTTTCACAAGTCGTCTTTGTACAATTTTCAGCTAAACGTAAGGTTTAAATGCTTGCAAATCAGTGAATTCCCTCTTTGTTGACTTTAGCATTCCAACATTTTTTGGAAACAGGATTGTAGAAAAGCATGTGTGCTTCTAATGACTTCATAATTCCTACACGATGTCACAAAACGCTCTTGCTCCAGTAAGCAGTAACAAAATGCTTTAACACTTGGCTTCCCTTGAAGTCCCCTATACACCCCCGTTACCTAATTTGTTTGCATGAAGCATACACCTAACAGCCATAAATAGTTAAAGCCCTCCATTGGTCAGTGGAAAGGTGTCTGGGGACACGGGCTGACTAAGAACAGCCCAGGGGCCAGATGAAGAATAACTGAGTAGACTGCTGCAGAGGGAGAACATATTGTGCCTGACAAGAACAAACAGACTGATAAACAAGTGGCTTGGGGTGGGGAAGCATTTTAGGCAAGCATGAGACAGGGAGAGCCGGCTGTAAGCAGAGAGTCAGAAGAGATGAGCCGAGATGAGCACAGATTCCAAAAATAGTTACACTGAAGTCTCAGGAGAGTTCAGGCATATATCGTTTATATCGTTACCTGGGATCAACCTCAACTGTGTTTGTATACATACAGAGGTGTGCCTGAAAGAATATTTTATATGTATATGTACACACATGTTCATATGTTCAACCACATAGCACAGTATGAATTTGCCATTTTAATTCAGCCTGGACTGAAATGTTAAACACTAGAAACCACTGATGTAACCCTGGTTAACCTCTAGCACACAAGGCAACTGAAATGCCATTTTCAACACTACATTGCACACCAATTAAGCGGACAGAAAAGAGATGAACAGGAGACTGAAGCTGAAATCAACAACTTTTGGCCTGCAGCGCCAAGATTGCCTATCAGTAATAATCTTCAAGTCTCACAGAAGAATCTCCCAACAATAATAAAGGAATACGTCATCTCTCTTTAGAGAGTTGAACTACTGCCGGCACTTTCACTACTTAAGACACAAGAAGCCCGCTTTTAGTCAGACAGAAAAATAACCCCGTCTGGAAGTAAATATTTTGTTCTGTGTTTGAGGGGCGGTTTCAAACTAAAGTGTTTTTAAAGTTTCATTTGGGGTTACAGAGCTGGAGGATTTTTTGAAATAACCAACTTCTAGCAGCAGGCGTAATAAAAACTTGATAGTCTTTTGGGAGGGTTTAATAATATAACAAGAACATGTGGACTTGCTAGAGTTAAGTACACTTAGGAGTGCACTCAAAAGTGTTGCGGAGGAGATACAAGATGACAAGTTGGGACGGGGAGGTGCCAGGAAGATGGTTAACAAACTGCAGCTTTGAATCTGGGTCAATTCTCTATCTGTCGAGGAAACGGATTTCCCTCAAACATAATTGGAATTAAACAGCCATACAACTCCCCAGATCTGATTAACCGACTGTGTCGTAAAGCGCTTAATATTTCTACTACTACAGTCTAACCTAGAGGCAGTTAATGGGAATGTTTTCCATTCATAAGCAAGTGCTGCTGAGTGCTAGTGTCTGGATGTTATGATGCAGAAGATTGAACAGTAAGTTTAAGAGCATTCCACTTGTGTGTGCAAACACGAATGTGAGTCTGTATAGGTGTGTGTGTGCGTGTGTGTAGCCTGTCTCTGCTATCAGGAGGTTTTAATAGAGTCGTATATTCCTTTGCATTTTACATGACTCGAGGGCACGCTGCTCTCACTTGTCTGCTCTGCTCAGATCAGACGCTTAAATTGGAGCATAGAACGGGCTACAAGTCTTCATACTATCTGCCTCTGTAATCTATGCGCCTGCATGTATGTTTGTAGGCCTCTGTATATGTGCCTGCTTACCGGTGTTTTTACAATTTTGTCTGCCAAACAGAAACTGAGTTAATATCACTATAAATTCTGCTATCCTGAATCACAGCAAAGTGGTGTTTGAGTGACATAATACTGAGAGGTGTTCTGCTAATTTAAACAGAACAGAGTTTATTTTGTGTTGAATGATCGCAAACTCACTGAACTCAGATGGTAAATACACAACCACGAAACAGTGGCATTACAGAATGCTAAAGCCTCTGTGTCTGCAGTACAGCAAATACAAGTCTAACCTTTTAATGGTCATATTATTTATTATAAAACCTTCTTCGCAAATTGTGAAACTATTTGTGCATTTTAATTCTACTAAAACCCTGTGCTCTCATTGTTTGTTTGTTCTGTTCAGCAGTCTGGTGAATTTCTATGTTTTCTATGTCAGGAGAGGTCTCTGAGGCCCTTTCTCACAATTTCCTTCTTTCACATTTCCACATTTCCCGCTCCCACAAATGTCTTTTCATAGACAGTTTCAAGTCTCTGACAATGCTTCCTTTAGCAAAACCACATTAATGAGTCATCATTGTATACTGAAAGCACAAAAATCTTTTAAATCAATACTCACCTGTTCTTGACAAAGACTAACTTAAACTATCAAAATAAAATAGGTACTGATGCATGCTTAATCATCCAGGTAAGGAACAGAAAGTTGATTCTGTTCACCTGGGTGTAACGTCTCCAGTGGTGAAAATGTTTTGTCATTCATCTAAATGACGAAGTCACTTGGATGTAAACTTGGATGAAAACACTACATCCAGATGAACAGAATCAGCTTTCCGGCAAAATAGGTACTGTATGCTTGATAATAACTCACACTTCTTATTTTCATTAATTAAGACCTATTTTCAGTGCTACTTTGAGCAGTGCATGCTGTGCTATAAACTGCCTACACTAAAACTGTCCTTAACTACTGTAGCATGCAGGCTCACAGAGTACTAAGAGAGGCGGAAGAGTGACTGACTCTCACATTTCCACATGGGAGAGCAGCAACCTGGACAGTATAACCAGAGAGAGAGAGAGAGGAGGAGGAGGAGGAGGAGGAGGAAGAGTGGGGTTGGGGGTGGGGGGGTGGGGGGGTGGGGGGTGGACAGCAGATGTAAAAGAGACCAGATGGAGGAAAACTATAAGACAGGAAGAGGAGAAATGGATGCAGTCTTAATAACAGAGACAATAAACTCGTCAGTCTATAACTTGGAAACACTCTTCACTTTTATAAGGGACATTATGGTGGTATTAGAGCTGACTAAATTTCATAGAAATACAAAGAGATATTACAGATGTTGCAGAACACAAAAGTGAAATGGAAATACAAGCACACGATACATGTAGTCACTATAAATGTGTACACACGCTGCTGTGGGGTTTTGTGTGGAAAAGCATGCACATGTGTGTATTTTTACTTAATGCAAATTTAATGAGACTGGTGCTGTTTGCCTGAAGAAAGTGCTGCCAAATCCTCTGATCCCCACTGACAGAGTGAGGAGTGAGTGAGGAACTATTAAACAACGAGATACAAGATACAATTGTCAGAACAAGGTGAAGTAGACTGAGGAAATATGCTGATCAGCCAAAACATTATGACCACCTCTGCCTAATATATTTTCTTATGTGTATTGCCTAGTATACTTTTGTATATTGTCAGAAAACACAATCGAGACATGCTTAGGCACCGAGTCTGCAAGATCTGTAAAGATATCCTGTGGTATCTGGAAGCAATGGTGTAAAGTGCATGTCCTTTACAGCGAGTGGGAATCATAAAATAACTCAAAATAAACTCACAATAAAATACTATTATGATGCATTGTCCAAGTTCATAAACTGTAAGTCATTCAAGTACATTTGGGAGTACATATGGCTGGTACCAGGCTGATATGAACGTTGCAAGGCAGAGTATACCTCCAGTACCACATCCCATAGCTGCTGGCAGGCCTCTGGGTTTTCTTTGCTAGATACTCACGAATGCTGAGTGCCTTGTAATTCTTGAGATGCTCTGACCCAATCATACAGCCCTTCTTAAAAGGCACTCTAGTGTTTACACCTGCCCAGTACTGACATGATGAGTCTGCCACACCAAGTGCTTATTTATATCGTATCTATCCCATTTAAAGATGAAGCTGGTGATGGGGCTACATTACAGATTTTACATATCGCACTAAAATAGATGTAAATTTAGAGGAGGCATATTAGCCTTTCTGTAGATTTATCAAACAACACATTTCAATTCATATATTTAAAAACTTAGTAGCTATTATAAGACTTAAGCAATATCTTCTTAAATACGAGCTAAACTGGTGAAGTAGACCTTTCTTTGCCTTTTTAGTTTAGCCAAACAATTTATTTTCTTTGTGGTCAACATATGAATATGACAAGCCAAGCCCAAAACTAAATGGGATGGCTTATCAACTGCAATCAAGTAATGTTCCCGTTGTTATTATATATATATATTTTTTTTTTATTTTATTTAACCTTTATTTAACCCCTTAGAGATTAAAAGAGATTTTAATCTCCAGGGGATTTTCTAATCTGTTCTAAAGGGAGACCTGGTCAAGAAGGCAAACAATTCCAAAATTACAGAAAATATCAAATCAAATGTAACATGAATACAGACAAGATAAAAGTAAACAAAGTCAGACAACACGTAACATAATACAAAATACGACTTATGAATAGCAATTACATTCTTCAGGTACAGAATTCTTTCAAAGAGCTCTGAACCCTCCCAGAGAAAAAAAAGCATTCAGGGTGCTCCGAAGGTTACTCCACGACCAAGGTGAAAAATAAAGAAACTTCTACAAAGCCTTTCCAACTGTTGCAAAGGCTTATACCAAACCCAATCTGTAACACTTTAACTTGTATCATGTCTTTTATTTATACCGATGTAAATGAGCAGTTTTGCTCAAATCTTGACTGTTTACATGTTACACATATATTTACTGTTTTTTTAATAACACAAACTGCCCCTATTAAATAATACCACCACCACCACCACTACTACTACTACTACTACTACTACTACTACTACTACTACTACTACTACTATTAATAATAATAATAATAATAACCTGATTTATCTTACTCCTCTATGCTACTGACTCCACATAAATAATCAAAAGAGCAGTGTTGCAGTTGGTTACATGTTTCTTTTGTCTGGTGAACGTGAACATTCAAATCAACCACACATTTTGTTGAAGAAATTAAAGCAGCACCTCCACAAATGCATGACTCCTTTTTGACTAACATTTATTATATTAAAAAAACAAACAAACAAACAGCATCCAAATATTTGATGAGCTACTTGGGGAATAAAAACTATATGAGCCGTTTTGGAAGTGGGCTTTAAGCTAAATGCCACGCAGCATTGACACATGGACAAGTGCTTCTGAATAAGAAAGACATGGTAACACCCGCTTTATCATTTTTTGTTTGTTTGTAGCCATCTCTCATTGAAAAAAGCTGACAGCAAACAAAAGAAGCCAAATCTCTGCTTGCTTTCCCTTTTTTACAGTGAGCGCACTGAACAAGTCAGAACACCTAAAAATATCATCAGTGTGCAGCACTCTCTCCATCTTCACACTAAATCGAGTGGCAGAACGCGACTCAATTCACAGAGTCGAGAGTTCTGGCGATAAATATTAGATGGGATACTTTTATTGCGCAGTGCATGTCATGTTTGTTGTTTCAGAAATGTGTTGCCTGTACTTACACAGCAAACCAGGGGGCGGAGGCAAAAAAAAAAAAAAAAGGAGAACGAGGAACGCTGAAAACACACGCAAAGAACAAACCCAACATAAATAGTACACACGCTAGGAGAAGAAAAAAAAGATGACAACTAAGTAGAGTTAGTTAGTGAATATAGTTGGATTTCACCTTGAGTGATCCAAAAGGAAAACTTGATAACTAAAAACCTCTTAAAAAAATTATGTGACATCTTCTTGGCTCGATCAATATTGCAAGGATGTTGTGGGGATGAATAAATAAGTGAAAAAACACATTTCAAAAATGAAATGCACTTATCACTGCAGCGTTTCCATGTATGCCCTCTGGCCAAGCAGCAGAGAAACATGTATTCCATTACAAAGAAAAGGAGGCAAACCCATCGCTTTGTAGACAGAATTAAAAAAAAAACCAAAACAAACAGCTGATACGAACCTGTTATGCCACATTGACTTTTAAACGGCAACATACTAAAATAGCCATTCATCTTTTTTCATCCACTCTGATTCTTTGTCTCTAATTGTCTATCAGATTACAGACAGGCTGACTTCATCTGCATCTCCATGTCCATGAAACCCGCAGTCCAGATTTGTTATGATTTCATGAGGTGCATGTATGTGTGAGCCAATGCGTCTGTGTGTGTAAAGG
>JASGAU010408014.1:0-12380 GCA_030220045.1 Australoheros facetus
GATGTTGTCATCTTTAGCTGACACAAACTCACAATAGTGCCTGAATTTCAGCTAGAAAACGCGCATCTCTCTCCTCCCTCCATTGTTTACATTTGTGTCGCTGTGCTGTTATTGTCCTCATGCCGAAAACGGGACTTAACTGTCGCATCTGCCAGACGTCACTCCCCGTGCAAGAAGAAAGCAAAAATATATCTTTGTACTGAGGAAAATGACAAAAAAGTAACGCAAAGTTACTTGGATAAGTAACTTCAATCTGATTACTGAACTGCAAATAGTAACGCATTAGATTACTCGTTACTGAAAAAAGAAGTCAGATAAGAGTAACGCGTTAGTAACGCGTTACTGACATCACTGCTGAGGACACACAATGTGATTACTATTGTCATCCTTCCTCCTGTCTCCAGAGATGTATAACAAGGAATTAGCTGAGGTTCTCCATCACTGGGGATATTAACCTTATCAGCATCTCAAAGGAGATGAAAAGTGAGATGCGAAAACGTGGAAACTTTAATTCAGTATTCAAATTATTGCTTGATAGCAAAAGGACTGCCAGCAGTACGTTTTGGAGTCAAACACTAAAACATTAAGAAAGCCCTGCTCATGGAGCTCTCACCAATTCTCCTTCAATGTGCACTGGAAAATGTTTTTTTAATGACTAATTCTCACCTGAGTTTAATCACAGACTGTTTTTGTAGCCTCTTCACATATTGCGCTTACCTCAGGACTATTATAAAGGCCCACTGAGGCATAATTAAAATCATACAGTACTAACTGTCTGTTTATTATTTCTCATAATCATTTTTCATGAGGCCACAACAGACATATAACATAATAAATGTTGTAACAGCACAAATCAGATTAAATGTACCCTCCTTCAAAAACTGTTACTTTTTTCTACACTCATTATAGGAAAGTTAAGTTGCTGCCCAGAATGAGAGCCCACTGCTCATTAGGAAAATGAAGTTCTTCCATCCTGGCAGTTGTGGGGAAGAGACACAAACAGGGGAATTAAGGAGTCATGGTAGCACAATGGAACACTCCAACAGGTGGAAAGATGTGTTTGCAGACTTCTGTGCGACTGTTTTGCGGTTGCCAGAGAAACGCTGTTTTGTAAAAACACAGCTGGTGATGTCACTGCGGTCGGTCAGCATGCATACACAAGCGCATGCACACACGCACACACACAAAGTTGTGTTTCCATCACATTAGAGGACACTGCACCGACTGACATTCATTTCCTGCAGACTTACCCTAATCCTTAAGTTAAGTCTTCCCCATGAAATAATGATTTCCCTTATGCACACTTGTTTTCTGCCCACTGTGTGACTGCAAACAGATTTAGGTCCCCACGTCATGAGTAATGCAAGCACACACAAAAACCTACAATCTGATGAAAGATTGTCTGCAGGCACTCTGTCCGCTATCCAAATGCTCAATTTTCTGTCCATGTTGTTTCTGAAAGGTCTCTCTCCTACATTAAGAAAAAAAAGATAAAATCTCACCTTCTTTGTTCACTTTGCCAAAAAGTGAGCTGCTGCTTCGCTCTCAGCAGGTTTACATGAATAAACACACATTTTTAATACTATTTATGCCATTGCTATTTTTTCAACAATCTCCATTCAGTCAGTTGAAACTCTGAAAAGATTATTGAATGCCTGCAAAGTAAGTTTTAAAACTTATTTTTTTACCACAAAAGTTCATTTTTTCTATGGATAAACATCTGCCTCTACACACATTACAACACAATCCCATCAACAAACAGCATGATGGCAACCTGCAAAAGCAAACTGCATTTGCAAACTGCTTGACAAGTACAAGACAGAGAATCTGAATCAAAGTGCAAACATCATGAAATACATATAAAGCACAAAGCACAGTCAGTGTACACGGTCTCAGATTTTGTATGTGAGCGTCTGCAGAGATCAAATAAACATGCAGACATCTTCAAATGTGAAAATCAGAGATTGGTGGAGAAAATCACAGACACATTTTTTGATTGATTTGATTTGAATTCAAAGGAGATCCAGATATAACTCACCCAGATTGAGACCATCGAGTACATAAAAATTTTATCTAAACAGGAAATACCAACAATCATAATACAGAGCCACTGAACCTAAGGCCCCAGTCACATAGGCCTAGAGACCAGTCACTCCCAATAGCAGGCAAGAGCCTTGCATTGAATGTCTGGGGCCACTGATGTGAGAGTGTGCATGTGAAAGGGTGACCTATGCATGTGTAGTTTACACCCACCCATCTATTCTGGTGCATCCCCTTTCTGCTTAATAAAGGACACAACATTAAAAAGTCATTATAATAATAATTATAATAATTGACTTAGTTAATTTGATTCAGGGTGTGTTTGTGTGAACTCTTATTGTCTCATGCTTATGACTGAGATCATGTTGTGCATAACATAGAAGATTAAACATAGACACACACACACACACACACAACAGGAGGCGCAGTGAGGCTGTTCCTTCTGTCCAACCTTCACTTCAGGACAATGTGACTTCAGTTCTGTCTTTAAATAGATGCTCTGCTCCATCAGGACCTGACACTAACTGCTCAAGGTGAAACTCCAGTTCCACTCTAGGACTGCACTGCTAGCACCGAGTGCTACAAAGGCACCCCGAGACCCCAGGGGCCCCGACACTAATGAACCACCTTCCTGTCTCCACCAGCCACTGCACAGTCAGAGGAAGAAATATACTCCAACTGTGAAATCATTAGTCTCATCAACGCATCTCTAAAAATTAATCGGTAGGAATGAGATGTTTTATGTTGCAGAGATTACATTCTGAGGTCAAAGCAGAAAAGAAACGCCACCATCGTAGATTACTTTCCATTCCTGGCATTTTAACAGTTCTGGTCATGTATTTAACTGTACATTTAAAGTTTCAGTTTCAGAAAAATTTTACATTTTTCTGAAACTGAAACACATTTATTTGCTTTTTTCAAAGTGGTATATAAAAAGTTTAAAATAACTGTAGCTAACTAGCTTCCACAGGTAAAAATCTACCTACTAGGCTAATTTTAGGATATGATGCTGATTTAGTTTGTCTTTTTTCTTACATGTGCATCAATTATATACAATATCTCAGTAATTTTATTAAATTTTTTGTTAAAGTATTTGTTAAAAGTGTAACTTTTTTAATTTATTCTGTTTTTCACCTAAAAAGAAAACTTCAGGGTCAATGAGATAAACCAGATGTTCCTCTATTACAGACTGTCAGGGATTACCAGACACACACACACACACACAGATATACAAACTATTAAATGTAGGTTACCCAGCAGGCTGTGCAGGATTTGATGGGACATGATTGGTTGAGCCAGGCAGAGATTGTGGGACTGGGATTATAATCCAAAGATAAGTGTGTGTGTGTGTGTGTGTGTGTGTGTGTGTGTGTGTGTGTGTGTGTAGCTCATTTTGTATAATCTGCAGTCTAATAATAGAGATTATCACTTGCATTCTTCTGAGCATCTACTGACAGTCGTCTGACACAACTCCTCCCTGCTGTTCCTCATAAAAACTCTGACCTCTCTATGAGTGTGTGAGCGCTTCAGAATAGCATGGATGTCCACTGATGTTAGTATATAATTGAGAATTGAATGAGATTATGAGACAGTGGATAACCCAAAACCCCTTTTACAAAGGAGAAAGACCNNNNGATTTTACATCTCTTTAAGTATGTTTTGTCTCTTCAGTACTATTTCCAAAGAGGCAGTCGCTCTCTTTGGATTTTCTGGGTCTCTACGTGTCAGAACTTCAGCAAAAATGGGACGTATTATGTGGAGACAGCTAGAACTATCCATGCTTGGACAGGATGTGTTTTCTCCTACTGGAGAAGAGAGGCAGTAAAGAGAGTCTACAAGCTTCATCCAAACCGTCCTCAGATTTTAATTCTCTTTAGTTTGGGCAATGCAGCCAACCAATGACAAGAAAGCGTATCACTTTCTTTCTGTGCTTCACACATTACAATAACGTGAACTGTGACGCTCTCGAGCTGGATGAGCTACTACGTCGTTGATGTTCTGGTCGTCATTTTATTTTATTAATAAGTGTTTTGCCTCCTTTAGAATTCAACTCAGTATATAATTCATTTGCAATTTGCACCAAAGTGGTGCCTCCTTCCTAAGGTTAAACCAGCGATCATCAGTCACTGGATTGCCAGTAGAAATTTCTAACATATCGGCCAACTCAAATGTGCTGCATCAGCTTTATTCCCAGTAACAGCAGCTAAGGACTCAAAGCCGAGGCCAGAAAAAAAAACATTACCTTGGTTCGAAAGATGAGAAGATAGCTATGGCATCATTTCCTTCTCAAACTGCTGACTCATCAAACATTCAACAGTTGCTCCACTCAACTAATGGAGGAAGAAACACGAGACAAAAGCAGAAACACACACCTTGGCAGACAGTTTAAGTTTCTTGTTTTCTTCAAGTATTTCAGACAGCGCTGAGAGCTGACTGAATGACATCACAGAGGAGAGGATGTTGAGACTGAAAACGTGTCTCCGAACACCCATCGCCTTCACGTTAAGGACACCGTGACATTACAACAACATGTGAACTGTGAACACACAGTCTTCCTGACTGAGTGGCAGTTAGCCAAAAACGGTTTAAATGTGAGGATACAGCCAAAAAGCAGCAGATTAATCTGAAATACACCTGCAAGAATACGGAGCTTCCAGAAAACAATTATGTCAAAAATGAACTGATAACAGGCATGTGTGAGTATCAGAGCCTGGTATAGCTCCTTTCTTTGTGCCTTGGAGCTTCACTAATGTCCAAAAACCTTTGTAAAAGCGCAGGTGAGCAACAGTACTGCACAGACAGACTAAACACACACAGTTTAGTTTCAACTTTATTCAATACACACCATCTTTCTGCCTTAGGGGTTAGGAAGTGAAACAGTCTCTCAAGCATATAATGTAGATTATTTTGCTGCTGAAGACAGTTCCCAACAAATGCAGTACTTTGCCCTGTGTCAGGAAAATTTATGTCATGTAAAGGAAACACTGGCCTTAAAGCTGAGCTCCAGATGAGGTTTAACTAGATTTTTTTTAATTTATAGAAGTGAAATTACAGAGAGGGGGAAACCGTTTAAATATGAGGATAATGGCAGACTAGTATTACACTTCTATTTCTAGAAAGAAAGACGTTCAAGTCCACTGTGCATTCTCCCATTCTCCCCTTTGCACCGCGGGCTGATGAATGCATAAACAGGGTTTGAATGATGGATCAGATTTGGGGAAGTTGCAGAAGCAGTGGAGCACAGTCTCTTTTGAGTGTCAGGATGTTTTGAACAGACAATGCCGGCCCTGCTGGTTTTGGACATTCAGTGAGATTTGTTGATGATAATAACAGTGCAAAATAAGGTGATATTTATCCTTTACAATGACAGTTTCCTGACCACGTTCTCTGTAATCACTTTAAAATGTGAACGTAGCTGACTGCACGGCAGTTTTCACCAACATGTACAGTACTGTGTAAAAGTCTTGAGCCAACTTTAATTTCTTTATATTATATATATGATATTTATCCAGTTTGAAGAATTCTAGTGAGCTTGAAAGTCAATATTTGGTATGACCTCCTTTATTCTCCAACACAGCCTGAACTCTCTGAGGCAGCTTTCTTCTTTCTTTCAGTAGTCTTTTCTTTTCAGTAGTAGTCCAGGCTTCTTGAAGGACATTCAAAGCTCTTCTTTGGATGTTTCTGCATTTTCTTCTGTTTTCTGATCCCACGCTGCTTCAATATTGCTGAGGTCCGAGCTCTGGGGAGGCCAATCCATGACTGACAGTGTTCTACTGTGTTTTTGTTTTTTTTTTATTCCAGGTGTGATTTTACTGCATTGGTAGTGTGTTTGGGATCATTGTCATGATGAAACATGAAACCGTTGCCAATCGGAAGCTTTTCAGATGGTAATTTTCTGCATTTACAATTCCATCAATTTCAACAAGATCTCCAACACCACTGCAGCCTCAAACCAAGACGGAGCCTCGGCCGTGTTTTTCAGACGGCTGTGGACACTCACTGCTGTACCTCTCTCCTGACCTCCTCTGTGCATAGTGACAGAAATTTGAATCAAAAATCTCAAATTTGAACCATCATACCCGTTGCCACTGATTTTCAGTCCAGTTCTTGTGTGATGTGGCATACCTCAGCCTTTCCTTCCTGTTTCCCTTCCTTAAGAATGACTTCATGACAGCCACCATTTCACTGAGACATTTCTGATGAGGCTTCAGTGAACAGTAGATGGATCACCTGAAGGGCCAGCTATGTCTTTCAGGTCCTGTGTGAGGTCTCTTCTGGACTTGTCTGTTTCTTAAGAACATGACTTCCAACATGATACTGTTCATCTGCTGGAGATAGGTTTTTTTTTTGCCTGTCACTTCTTCTTTTGTTCTCCACTTGTCCAGTTTCCTCAACTGTTTATGGACACACTGCATTTTTTTTTTTTTTTAGCAAAATAGCACTTTGGGAATCAGTGAAACAAACAAAAAAATTCTTCTGAATATGTTCAGTGTTGACATAAAAACTCAGAAAACCCTTCAGAAAGCCCAGAGAACTGTTGCTCAAGACCACTTTAAAAAAATTACAAGAAAGTCTGGCTCCTTGGAAGCAAAATATAAAGAAATGAAGGCTCAATAATTTTGCACAGTACTGTAGTTATACTGATCCTCTCAGACGACCTTATGATCAGAAAATAGCAATTTGATGTCTGAGTGCAGCAGAGCAGAAGATACTGTTCATAGGTTAACAACAGAGATTCATGGGATAAATTGAATAGTTTCTGCTCTTGTAGTTCTCTGGAGATGAAAAATATAAGAACATGAAATCGTGAGATCAGCTATACAGTAAAAAATGATAAATAAGATGAGCATGAGAGGGAGCAAGGTTTACAAGAATATATAATTACAGTACATGCCTGACCGCCTCAAAGGTAGTGACCTCCTGAAGTGACCTCTGGTTGTCTCTCAACAGCTCTGAGCCTAGAAGTAGTCCAGCGCATAATCCTTCCATAACAGGATTGTCAGAATTGCACAGAAATAAAAAATAGAATGTGTTTCTACAATTTTGAGGCCTATAAAGTAGATTTTATGATATATATGAGAATGGCATCATTGCAGTCGTTTCCCCTAATGCTAACCACATGATATTCAGCAGACACGTTAGCTCTGACCAACCCAGACCACAAGATAATGTGTTTTTCTTACACTTTCAGCTGTTTCACAATAAGAAAATCCAGAACATGGACAATAATTTTAGAACCAGCTGGATTAGCGTAGACATGGTCTGACTGTCTGTCTCACAGGTGGAACTCCTGACAACTTCCTGCAGTCTCTCAACTGATGACACAGCGTGTGAGTGTGTGCTGTGTAGTGTGACCTTCAAAGTTTCAGTGTGTGTGTGTGTGTGTGTGTGTGTGTGTGTGTGTGTGTGTGTGTGTGTGTGTGTGTGTGTGTGTGTGTGTGTGATACCTCAGAGACATAAGTCGCGAGGAAACGCTTCATCACTGCCATCCTATTTACATGCACACACTTTTTTCTTTTAAACACACACCCATATGTACAGCCAATGTTTCCTTCATACACTTCCATTCTTTTCGCACAGAAACACTCACAGCTGGACTTTATCTCAGGCTTCTGATTGTGTTTCTGATAAAAATCACCCAATCACATTTCATTACTGTCAACATTTCCTCTCTGTCACATGACAGGAAATTAATTAAAACTTCCTGAGACAATATGGGAGCAGGTGCAAACACACACAGAAACACACACAGGTAGCACCATAAATCACACCAGACAGAATGGGAGTAATGACGTGGCTAACTGTTAGCACTATGCACTGTAGGCAGCATGGAACTACTCCACACACTGCAATACTCTCGTGGTCGCGGCTAAAGTCACAGAACACCGCCTGCGAGGGTCAACACAGAAAGGCTGTTTCACACTGTTGTCAATGTGTATGTGCTGCTGCATTATCAGCGACAAACCTACCAAGCAAACACTACTTACTCTGAGTTTTAATTCAGATGTAACAACAGTAATACAACAACCGCACTGCAAAGGAACAATTTGGAATTTTGGAAGTACCTTTCTTACTGTGAGTTAGTTGAGATCATGCCACAAGAACAGACACCATAAAAGATGCATCGAGCCAGCAGGGGGCGACTCCCTGTGGTTGCAAAAAGACTTCCAGTTCTAGAAATGTCTGTGGGAAAACAGCCCTCAGCTCACTTTTTCTGTGACCTCAGTAAAGACTTTCCTGATGACTTCATGGTCTCAATTGCTAGTTTCAGGTCATTCTGAATTAAGCATAAAATTCATTAATTCAATTAAATTTTATTTATATAGTGCCAATTCACAACAGTCCCCTCAAGGCACTTTATATTGTGAGGTAAAGACCCTACAACATTAGAAGAAAACCCCATCAATCGCACGACCCGCTTGTCACTTTGCAACAGTGGGAACGAAAAACTCCCTTTAAACAAAAAGAAACCTCTGGCAGAATCAGGCTCAGGGAGGGGCAGCCGTCTACCATAACCAGCTGGGGGTTAAGGGAAAGAGAACAGAGTGGAGAGAGACAAGACAACTGAACGCAGTGTTGAGGCTTTTCAGTGTCTACATCACCCACTATAATTATTTTATAAGAACTGAGCACTAAATCAGAGTAATGGCCAGGAGGACGATAGATAACAACAAATAAAACTGTTTTTGAGTTTTCCAATGACTTAAAACTCTATCTGGGTCTTTGGTTAATCAATAAGCTGGAGTGAAAAACCTAATGCTTAATAGCCCATATTTAATTGATTTACTCTTTGGTGCAATTAAGCTTAAATTGTTTTTTGCTGGTTTCTGGTTTGTTTCTTTGGTGGCACCGTCTCTGTGGGGATGGAGTTTAGGGGGTATGCCAGGAGGAGAGAAGCTGCAGAGAGGCATATAAGACTGCACATTTTCTGCTGAGTTTATTGGCTCAGTCACTCATTTCAGGTCATACTAAATAAATCATTGAAGTCCCCTTTGGGATTGAGTCAGGAAGGGCATATGGCGTAAAATCAAATCAAACATGCAAAGCTACACTCTGTGGCGACCCCTCGTGACAAGGGAGCAGCTGAAAGTAGCTTCTTCTTCTTCTACTGAATAAAACATTAAGCCCGTTTTATAAATTGTGGTCATACTGTGTTTCAGGAAGTAGAATTATCCGTGGTATGCTGGGGTTTCACAGTCAGACCTGTCTCTTTCACATCACATCTGGTTTCAAACCACACGGTGGCAACAGCAAAAACGCTCATCTCAAGGCTTTGAAATGGGACTTCACAAACCGGTGGATGACTTCACAGTAGCTACTTCCACCTTCTATGTCATCTATGTGAAGCTCTCAACTCGAGGCTTGATAGTGGGATTTTACAAACATTGGGTGACTTCACGGTGGTTATGTGGCATTTATATTGTCTATGGTTGCAAAAATGGTTAGCTTAGCATAAACACTGGAATCACTGCTCCCAGCCCAGATGCACCCTGACATGTGACATTACGTCATGTTGTTCTTGCTGTTGTGTAGAATAAAGACAGAATTACATGTTCACCAGTGAGCTTTGGAGATGCTGGTTGGTGGATTTGTGATGTCAGGCCAGCTGTTTCTGTATGTTAAGCTAAGCTGGCTGGCTGCAGGCTTCCATTTAATATATGCAGAGGGGGGTACTGACATTCTCAGCAACAGTTATGTCCCTGCCTCATATTAAATAATTAATCCACATGTAATGTGATCTTAATTAAATATTAATGTCAAATCTGTGCTCTGACAGAACAAAAATAAAGTTGTTACAGTTAGCTCATTACACCTGTCTGCTGTCAGTCCACACACACACACACACACACACACACACACACACAATAAATTACAATAGATTTTGTACAGAAAGAACAGTTTGTGCTTACATCACTGTGTGTGCATGTATGTGTGTGTGCTCTCTGCAGGTTTCTAAACTAATCTGTCCTGACGTAACAACATGCTGCTTCTCAATCTGCCCACTGCTGGAGTCCTGGCAGACGCACACACAAACACAGTGTTTAGTAATGTGGTCATGCTCTATAAATAGGTAAAATTGATTTGTGTGGAGGAGAACAAGCGTGTGTCTTACAGTAGGATAAATCTACATTTACTGTACAACTGGACAAAAGAAACCAACAACCTGTCAGGCAGTCTGACAGTTAACAGTGCATCCTGATGGCCCTTCAGCATCTTAATACAGTCTATATTTTTATTCATTATTATTATTTTGTTAAGACACATGCCTCTTGCTCTATTTGGGTTTAGTCCCAGTGATAAAGGTCAGCCAGCCAACATGGAAGAGGCTCTGTGAACATTTTGCCAGCTTGCCTTTCTGCCACTACCACCTGCACATCATATCCGTTACCTCAATATACACAGAAACAGCTCTCATCATTGCTTGATATCAGCCAGAACTGTCAACTCATTTTGTATGGAAACTTTATACAATCCTGTGGAAAACAAAGCACATTCTTTGACTCAGTAGCTTGTAGAACCAGTATTAGCAACAATAAATTGAACAACTTGATTTTTTTCTTTTTCAGCCATTCTGCTGTGGATTTGGGGTGTGCCTGGAATCATTGTCTCAGTTCACTCAGTTTTGGCCAAGCTTTGTCAGACAGATGGCCTCACATTTGACTCTTTGGTATACAGAGGAGCTCATGATCTATTCAGTGACTGTAATGTTCCCAGGTCCTGTAGCTGCAAAATAAGCCTTAATCATGACTCCTCCACCACCGTGCTTGACATTTGGTGCATTATACCCAAACATTTCCACTTGTTCAAGTCTGTCCAAAGGAACTTGTTCCAGAAGTCAGATGCATCAAATGCAGCTTTGCAAAGCTAAGCCGTACCGCCACGTTCTTTTTACAGATCAGGCTTTCTCCTGGCAACCCTTCCAAAAAAACTAAGGTCTGTAGAGTCCAACAGTCTCTTGGGTTTTTTGCAGTTGCTCTGAGCATTGCACAGTCTGACCTTGGAGTGAATTTGCTGGCATGTCACTTCTAGTAGAACTGGCAACTGTCTGGCTGCTACGTGCCCTCTTAGGTCTCATGAAAGCAGTATGAGTGTACTTAGTTTTTCACAGGACCTCACAGAATCATGGGAAAACTTTCTGTTTCACACGACTGTAGATGCTACAATTTCAGATGTTCATAGTGGCTACTTTACTAGCAGATTAAACTTTAAACTTTTAAAAGTATACCAAAAAAATTGCCTAAAAATTTTCAAATACAAGCAGCCATGCTGACAGCAACATGCCTGTACTGAAAGTGGTACATTTCTGCTAGAACTCTTGGTACCAATAAACAGTCATAGTAATGGTTTACGTGACTAATCACACACATCCTGAACTACGATCACTTCTATCACAAGTGGTTTAGCTTTTGGGGGTTTTTTTGTTTGTTTTTTTAATCCATACATTTTTTCAACCCTTTGTTGGGTTGAAAACTACCATAAGTTGGATAAGCAGGACAGCTGGACAGGTCTCCAGGGCCAGAACAGAGAAACAGACAACCACACACTCTCACAATCACACCGAGGCCACTTTATAATCACCAATTAGCCTAACACATCTCACAGTTTTTGGACTGTTGGTGGAAGCCAGAGTGCCTGGAGGACTGTTGTTGTAAAGTGACAGTACTAACCACCACACCAGCATGACACAAACACTATCATAGCATGTTCTCTGTTGAAATGTCAGGAAGTTTGTATATCTAACAGACATTTACTCAGTTAAACTGGTCTAACACAACAACAGGATCATTGACCAATGCTTTGTATTTATTATTGCCTTGTTCAAACTGTTAACCCTCATCTGCTCTACTTAGACACGCCCTGTTTCTTTGGGGTTTTCTGTCACTCAGTGTGAACATTTTTCTGCTCCGTCTCTTACTTTTAGCTTCCACTTTCTGTCTGCAACAGAAGACCTCTGCTTTAGTTAAGCTGACTGGTGTTAATTAGACACAGAGAGGACGGAGAGACAGAGTGAAGGTCAAAACATAAAAACACTGCACTCAAACAGAAGGAAGGAGGGAAGGATGGAAGGAAGGCAGGAAGGAAGGAAGGAAGGACATAAAGATGGATGCTCTGCTCACTTTGCACTGAACAATGGAGAAAAATTAGTTTCCAGGTCGCAAAAAAAAAAACAAGAAAAATCAAGGGAAGGGAAGGGAAAGGAAAGGAAAGGAAAGGAAAGGAAAGGGGAAAAAAACAACAAATAATTGATCAGCTGACCAACTACTGGCCAAGTACTGTTAAGAGCGAGAGTATATCAGTGAACAGGCTGCAATATAAGCATGACCTCACAGCCAGGTTGG